>PVIA01000437.1:220742-246833 GCA_004024845.1 Tonatia bakeri
GTTGTTCTCACAATCGCTGACACTCCCTGCCCACTCCTTACCAATCTCCACAGATAATGTTTTTAAATGATAAATACTGTTGTTTAACCTTGCAACACTTACTGTCGATTATGCTGTGAGCACTGGTGCTCAGGAAGCACGAGGTTCTTAGACTATCCCATCTTTGTTGGGGGGTTTTATCTACACTTTCAGCACAGCAGCCCCAGCGAGGTCTTCATGAATGGCCTAGTTTCAAATCCATGCTCTGTTCCTGTCGGGGTTTTCAGGAGGAAGCTCTCACTGCCTTCCCTCCTGGAGAATCAGACAGAGCTCGCCTGGGTTCAGCTTTCCCCGCTGAGCATTCCTAGAGGAAACCACCCACTTCTCCAGCTCCTGTGGCCTGAACTACCTGCCATGAGATTCCATGCAAGTGGCCTGAAGAATCCGTTCTTGAAACACAAAACGTTGCCGAGTAGGAATCTTTCCTCCAAAAGCATTTGAGTGCTTACTATGTGCCAGTCCCTGAGCTGAGCATCCGGAGAGCTAGGGCAGTGGGAAGCAGCCAAGCCAACTGGCAGCAGTGTCTGTAGCCCCCAGTCAGAACCTAACACTGGGGCATGAGCAGGGCCTCGCCTCAAGGCTTGGGGACAGCCGAGGCACAGGTCTCCTAAGTGCAGTCTCTCTGTAGGACCACCTTCTGATACCTCTCCAAGGGGGTCCCCACCCATTCTGCCCAGGTTTCTGCATTTTACGGGACAGCTGGCCCTCTGCAGTCTGTCCAGTTTCCAGACTGGACCATTCACCGCTCCCCCTCCCCCCCCCACACATAAACCCCCAAAGAAAACGCTTGTTCAGAGCCATGTTTTTTTACAGCCCTTAGCTGGTCATGCATTCTGTGTGATCAAGCATGAGATGTTTGTGTGGAGTTCACTAGCAGCTAAACCAGCTGCCCGAGTGCCAAAAAGAATCCGAAACCCGGAGGCCAAAGAACTTGACCCCAGATATGCCTGGCTGTCATGCTCAGGTTTTTCCCCTGGAGCTGGGCGCGGCTGGGAGAGGTTCTGGAGAGCTCTGCTGGTCTCCCCCTGCCTTCCGCTAGCTAGCTTCACACCCGCCTGTGGCCATGAGCTCCGAGCCGGTGGGGGAGGGGGGGAGCAAGTAGAAAGGAGAGGGGACAGACAAGGACAGAGCTGAAGTATCCTGGTCCTTATTCGTGAGTCCTCCCAATAACATTGGATGTCAAAGAAGGGCAGACTGTGCAAGCCACTGGGGCGCTACGCTCAAGTGCTCCTGGTCCTGCCTTCCCAGAGGGCCCACGACCAGACAGCGCAGGCGGAGCCCTAAGTCACTTACCAATGGGTCCAGTGATAAGGCTCAGGATGGTGGAACGGACTCTGGAGGGGCTTTTAATCAAAACTCTCGGGGAGGGTGGATTCTGAGGAAGCCTGAGAACGTGTAAGTGGAGGCCTTTACAACACCAAGGGGCTTAAGCCAGGCGAGGTCTTCCCGTCAGCCCGCAGTTTCTCTCACCTGCGCCGGGTCCTCGCGCGTCCCTTCCCTAGTCTTCCTCTAGATCGTGCATGTCTACTTACTTCCCCACAGTCCGGAGGACCAAAGACGCAGCGCTCGACTTCCCTGGTAAAGAGAAGGAGGGCCAGTGTCCTGGGCCTCCCTGGGAAGCAGGAATCCCCGGAAGTCAGGGGTTTCCGGAGGTCACCCAGGGCCAGGACCGCGCGGCCCTAGCCGGGAGGCGGGCCAGTGCCAGCGGAATACGTGCTGCACCTGCGCGAGGAAGACTGTCAATTCCACTGACGCCCTTCGCAAAAACACAAGCAAACTCGGGGAAAGGCAGGGCAAGCCCTCAGACCTGCGAATGCTGTGACGCTGCGGGCACAATTATGGGCCATTTACAAGGTTATTTGAGCCCCTCAGCGACCTCTGACCCGAAGCAGCCCTGCATCCTGCGAAGGCTGCAGTCTGGCTCACCGCGCGCCGCAAGGCGTGGCCCGGAGGACACCCGGTGGTCCTGATTTGACACCCTGGGCGCTCCCTGGCCAACCCCGCCCGCCAGGCCCCCGGTGCGGAGGGCAGCAGCACCCGCGCGCGTGTGTGCTTGTAGGTGCGTAAACATCCCCGCCGCACAGCTCGGCAGTGCACAGAGGGAGGCCTTGGCGCGCACAAGGGGAGCCATTCAAAAATGTTAATAAGCTTATTAAAATAAGCGGCTTTACCAGCTCTTGTTTTACAGCGTGCCGCCCACCCTGGCTTTCTGGTGGACCAGGGGAGAGAAAGCACTTATGGCATTGGGGGGGTTTTCCCCCTTCTTCTTCTTAACGTGTTTTTCATCCGAGGACAAGGGACTCTCCCGAAGCTCAGTGCGGCTGCAGAGGTGAGTTGGTTTCAAATCTCCTCCCTCCCAAGCACAGTGGGTGGGGAGAAGTCCTCTTGGAGGAAAAAAGCTGGACTTTCCAGTACAGCTGACCACCCAGAAGAGACAGAGGAGAGCCCAAAGATAACCTTGCGGAGGGCTGGGGGGCAGCCCAAATCCCGTTTAAAAAAATAAAACACTCCCCACCCCTCAAAAAAAACCCTGCTCAGGAAGGGCATGGTGAGCCCTCATTATTTAAAGCGGAAAATGGCTTTGCCCTGTGCCTCCACTCCAAACCAGAGGTGGCGTGGACTCCAAACACTATCCAGCAGCCTTAAAAGTGGCCTCACAACTTTTTAAAAAATAGACAAAGAAGGGAAGTTCACTGCCTAAGATTCATCAAGTGAGTGGCAGAGCCGCCTTCCGCCTGAAAACTCCAGGCCTAAGGCAGAATCACTCCGCGGATCTATGAGGCCATTGAACCCGATTTGCCCCCCCTGAAGTGTGCAGGCTGGAGAGAGACACTCCCCCCTCGGGGTATGCAGGGTTTCCGGGGCCGCACACCCCTAAGCACCGGGGCACAGGCCCCAGTGGTAGACAGAGCTGGTCCCCACCCCTGCCCAAGCCTGGCAGGAGGAGGCGGTCCGGGACCGAAAGGTCTCTCTGAGAAGCTCCCAAGGGCTTGTACAGTCCCTGCCCTGGATCCTCACGCCAGAAATTCAAGTTGCAATTGCAGAAACAGTGAGTGGAGGGAGGCAGGGCTCCCTGGAGACCGTCGGGCCTGTGCAGGGACCACGCGCTCTTGACTCCACAAGGTTCCAGGGCCCCAACAGGGACTGTGGGCGGGGCTCTGAGTGAGAAAACCGGGGTACTTGTGGGAGGGAGAGTGGATAAGAGCGTGAGCCTTAGGCTGGGGGAGCTTACCACCCCTGCACACTCACGAAACCCTGGAGGAAACTGCCCGGAGGGGGCTTACCTCGAAGGAGCCTTCCAGGGAAGGTGATGCCCCAGCTCCCGCAGCTATCCAGTATCCCCTTTGAACTTGGGATCCAACAGGATCCCAACAGGAGCAGAGAGGTGCTATTCGCCGGCTTGACGGATTCTGGTCCAGCTCCGTGTCTGCCGGAAGCCACGCTCCTGGCTCTCCCTGCCTGCCTTAGAGCAAAGAGCTGCGATAGTAATAGCGCCCCAGGCGGGGTGCGAGCGTTTGCCCAGCTCTCGCGTTAGCGAATTGCCCCCCAAGACGGACTTTCGTCGTTTCCTTCATAGGAGGCACAGCTGCATTCACACCCAGCAGATTTGAAAGGAGTTCACCGTTCAGCATAACCTGGATCCCCACCGGACTGCCACTGCTCACAGGGCCCTGGGAATTAATCTTTTCTTAAATAAATGCTTTAATGATTTGAGCAACCCAATTTCTGTTGAATAACTTCTATGTGTAATTACAGAAAAAAACTTGATTTATTACATGATGTAACCATTTACAGTATAACACACTTTTTTATTTTGCAACCCTGATTGGGTGTCTCCTCAATTTTAAAACATATAGAATCGAAAACTGGTGGAGGCCCAGTGTCTGCACACCTGAGGACCCTTCACTGAGCACAGCACGAGGCTCTTGGAAACTTCTGCCCAAGGCAGGCATTCAAGGAAGGTTGTCTCATCTCAGCCAACTCAGCACTGCCCAGGAGTTGTTAATAATAATAATAATATTAATCATAGAAAGCCCATACCTGTTGTGTAGTGCTTATTGGTTTTCAAAGCATACCCACACTTTGTGATCCAGCCGCCCCAGAGCCAAACCTGGGGGAAGTCAGCCCTGGACAGTAGGCAATCCACCCTACTGTCTTCAAACCTAGGCTTCCAATCCCTGACTCTGCCCCTTAGGGGCATTTGACCTTCAGGCAAATCTCGTGGCTGGCCTCTTGGAGCTTCAGTTTCCCCCTCTTTGAACTGGACTAAGGTGGCCACGGGGAGCTGGGCTGGGACAGATGCAGGCGGCACTTTGGCAGGTGTGACGTCCACACAGACGGAGTCACCATGGCTGTTGCTGTTTTCCTCGGATATTCTGTGGATGCTCCTCAGGGCCTCCCTCAGATTAGGAGCCTCTGTTCTGCTTCCTTCGTGGCTCACGGGGTGGCCTTCACTGGCCACCTTGGCCTCTGCAGTAGCCGGGCACTGCCAGCGGCGCAACGACCCACCTCCACCTACCTGCAGAGTGCTTTCAAACACTGTGTCCTGCAGTCCCCACGAGCTCCATGTGGTTCGCAGTGAACATTCAGCAGGAGGAGGCTGGTGGCCTGCAAGACTGAAGCCCGGCAATGGTGCCTCAGCTGGGCTGTGGCCTGGGCCCCAGCACCTGTGCTTCTTCTCCTCGCTCCTCTCCTTGTGCCTTTGGCACAGCTGCTCCTCCACCAGTTTGGGGTTGGGGGAGTTTGGGAAATGTCTAATTCTCCCTGGTGCTCAGGGTCTGTTGGCGACGGCTTCTCCTAAAGCAGGAGTCGTTCTGTAAAGCCAGGGCACTCCATGGACTCGCAGGGGTGGGGGTTCTACCTTTTCCTGGCGAACCCCGAGGAACATGGGTGAAGAGTCAGCCTGGTTGCCACCGAACTGTAGCTGCCAGTTCGGGAGTGTGCGTCCCAGGACCCTGCCCTGCAGGACGCCTGCAGGGCTTGGATGAGGTCTGCCGGGGTGGGATGCTAGCTGTGGCACTACAATGCCCTCCGGTTTCCGCTCCAGCCCGTGTCACTTCTCCGCAGTCTCTCAGGGCTGGGGACACAGCTACCACCACACCACCTGTTAGAGGCATGGCGACGTAGTATTCAAGTCCTCCACAGACCTTCTGGAATGGAGTCAGATTCACTGTCACCCTCTACCCCTTCCGTAGAGCTGCCGGGAAGCCATTTATGTTCAGAATGAAACCCATCCCCACACTCCCCCAGCTTGGCCGAACTTTTCTGAGCTACTCTTGGGGTCCAAGAGCCCCTCAACACTCCTCACTGGCTGGGAATGAGACTCAGCTTGGGGTCGCCAAGGTCAAGCCCCACAGGCTGGTGTGTAGGAAGGGAAGTTTGAATGACACACATACCCACACACACACCAGAGATGCGTGGGAACCGATATATCCCAAATTTGCAGCCCTCGGAATGAGATTCATGGGCTGAGCCTCATTGATCCTCGGGAGGGATTTCAGTGCGGGTCACAGCGTATTCCACCCCCTTTCCCAGTCATTCCTCTCGCCTTGGTTGACCTCTCTCTGGGTGTGAGTCCCCAGTGGTGCTCAGAGCCAGCTCCAAGATTCACTAACGGACCAGAGGGCAGGAGAAAGTAGAAGCATGCAGAAGCCCACTGGGCTCAGGTGGCAGGGGCTCCCCTCGACCAGGCCCGAGGAGGCCAAGCCCTCAGCGCAGGGATCCCTTGGGGCAGGGAACGGGACCAACTGCTTCTCATCTTTTATAAAAAGGGCTCAGATGGGAGGGCAGAAGGAAAAGGAAATGAAAACAGTCATAACGCCAATTTCCAACGGGAGCCGCGTCTGCGACGTGGGGCCCAGTAAAGACACCACCAGTCCTGGGTGGAGAAATGCAGTGGGAAATCCACAGAGGCCAGGCTGCACCAGGGCGGTCTCAGCCTCCTGACTCAGATCTCACGGCCACGGGGCCGTTCACAGCGAAACTGCAACAACCTGGGTCAGACTGAATTCGTTTGAGTCATGTCCCTGGGGCCTCTAGAGCCAGCCCAGCAGAACTGGCCTGGGTGGGGAGCCTAAGAGGGTGCAAAAGAGGTAGGGACGCCACCTGCCTCCTCATTAGAAACTTCCCAGTTCTCCCAACTCCACACCCACAAGGGTGGAGCACAAACTACCCTTTTAGGAAGCAGCCACTACCAACTGCCATTATCAGAAGCTGGAAAAACCAACCCCCTCAAAAAAAAAAAAAATCGGTAGTGGTGACCTCCGGAGAGAAGGGAGGGGTTTCTAGCATTATCCGAAATGCTCTTTCTACAAAAAAGGTGCATTCATGAGTAGGAAATTAAAATAGAAGCCTTAAACACGCCACACAAAAACCACGATGATTGCAGGAGCCATGCGGAAGGTAGTTAGTTGGACTTGGGCGCGAGGATGCGCACTTCCCGAGGGCCTTTGCCTTCACCTTCGCCTTTCTCTGTTTCCAGAAGCAGGAATCGCTTCTTAAAGGCTTGTGGGGACGCTCCCCTCCGCCGGCCCGAGGTGCTGCAGGGGCCTGGCCAAGGCCTTTGGGGCACCAAGGCTGGGGGTGGGGGGGTGAGGACTTGGGGTCCCGAGACTGGGCGAGCTCACAGGCAGAGGAGGAGGGCGGGTCGGCCCTTCCACTCCGGGTGAAACTGAAAGTAGCCCAGGCCTGGTTTCAGTGCTTCCCAGCACGGCCGCGCACCAGGGGCCTGAGCGTGGACACTGCGGGCTTTAACTCCTTCTTGCTCGCCGGGCGCCAGGGTGAGCCAAGGGTAGCGATGGGCATTTTGCTCTGGTGGATCCGTGGCATTCTGGGAACGCCAGCGGGGCTCGTTCATCTGTAGAATGGGGGAACAACTAACCCTCGCGCTGCCCATTCTGTGCCCTGACCCTGGGCTTCTGTGCGGATCAAATGGCGCTGGCCCTTGAGGAATGGAAGTGCCATTTGTACCTGGTAGAGGTCACAGCGCAGGTGACCCGCCCTGGGAGACAGTCTATTATCACCTCCTTCACCCTAATCGTGCCAGAATCTTAGCGAAAGTTTTTGCTGGCCTATTCTAGAAACAACACAAAACCAGAGTCACTTCAGAGCGACGTTGGGAAGATGGAAAGCAGAGAGGATGTGGCAGGCGGAGGGGACAGCAGGTTAAGGTGAGAGATGGCAGTTGGCTGCGGGTTTGGCTAGGGGCTCTTCCTGGACTCTGAAACCAATGCCCACGAGGAAAAGTGAACCGATGGGATCCACTCCTGATCTCGTGGGATTTATCTTCGGCTCTTGCAAAGTCTGGGAAACCACCATTCCCTGGGCTGCGCAGGCCTACACCCTTCCAGCGGGGCTGGCAGCACAGCCGTGCTCCACCCCCGCCAGCGGCAGGCATCCTGGGCCCGGGACTGAAAAGAAGTTGGTTCATTGAACCCCAGATATTTCCATGTTACCGGTTTCCCCAAAGCCGGACGGAGAGAGGCTCAGAGAAAACAAAGTGTCCAGGATGGCATGTTAAACTAAAAGTTTATAAATTAAAGGGGGAAAAATACAGCGATAGCGTTTCCAAACTTCACAAATCTTTTTAAAGTTAATAGTCTAGTTGAGTGCACAGTGCCCTTAAGGAGGCGAAAAGCGGCGAGGTTGACGAGAGGTTGACAGGATCACCAGTCTTAGGGGAAGGAACAGGGATGGGACAGTCCGAGGTCAGGACGCAGGGGTGGCAGACAGTGGACAGGAGAGACAAAGGGCCCCGCCGCTGAACTGCGGAGGACGCCACGGAAAGGCCAGTCAGGGATATTCACATTGAATACAAAAATAACCGTCATTTGAATACAAACAACTTAAAAGTGCTACAAGTCTTAACCTCCTTTTAAAAAAATAGAAAGAAAAAATTTCTGCATAGGGCTGCCGGAGGTGGGGTTTGCTCTCTCCTTGCTTGGGGGTTTCAGGAGCTTCCCAGTTCCTTGCGGCCCTGGACCTCAAAGAGGAAACCTGGGGGGTGCCCTGTGCTCAGAGGTTTCCTTCCTTACATTCAGTATCCAACAGGGCGCCCTCCCCGGAGCTCTGACACGGGGGAGGGTAGGACAGAGGACCAGGAAACCAAACCCTTCATGGTTCAAACCAACCCCTGGCCTGGGGTTTCTAGAAGGCTGCCAGGGTTTCGTACCCCTTTGTTACAAATGCGATTTCCAAAAATAATAGATATGTAGATACACATAGACTGGTAGCATGGATACCATGAACTAGTGTGGCCTAGCGCACGAAGCTCCCGGCAGGCCTGAGATTCAGGGGATTCAGGCTAGGTGGTCTCCAGGAGTTCTCTCCACTCCGGGGAAATGCCATCCCCCAGCAGATACAATCCAAATCCAACGCTGTCATGATAGTCATGATAATAAATAATGTTTAAGGGCCTCCAGGCAGGTGGGAGGTGCGGCGTGAGGGAGCAGGGCCCCTAGGCCACAGAGTGCCTCTGTTCAAATTGGAAAAAGGCGCCCCCCTCCGGGCAGACTTAGTCTTGTCGCCAGGGCGCAGGTCCTGGATGGAAGGGCCAGGGCTGGATTTCATCCTCCACTTGACCCCTCGGCTGGGCGCCCCTGTACAAAGCACCGCCTGCACGGCCTTCAGCGGCCCTCTGGAGCTGGGGAGCCGGGATTGCTCCCTGCCGCGCCCCAGGCGGGCTCACTGCGTGCCCGCGGCGGCCGCGCACGTAGAGAGCGCCCAGCCGGGGAGGCAGTAGTAAGGATAATAGCAGGAGGGCTGCAGGGGCAGCAGCGAGGGTGGCCGCAGCACCTCCCCAGGCAGGTACTGTCTTTGGTCGTCGCGTACCAGCACCTTCACCGCCACCTTCTTGGCGGCGGGCGCGGAAGCCAGCAGGTCGGCGGCCATCTGCCGGCGCTTGGTCTTGTAGCGACGGTTCTGGAACCAGATCTTCACCTGAGTCTCGGTGAGCTTCAGCGACGCGGCCAGGTCCGCGCGCTCGGGCCCGGACAGGTAGCGCTGGTGGTTGAAGCGGCGCTCCAGCTCGAAGACCTGCGCGTGGGAGAAGGCGGCCCGCGAGCGCTTCTTACGTGGCTTGGGAGCCACGGGCTCCTCCTCCTCCTCCGCGCCGCCCGCCGGGACAGCGCCGCCGCTGCTGCCTCCGCCGCCGCCTCCCGCACCGCTACACAGCGCCGGCACGCGAGCGCCTTCAGGACCAACGCCGTCGTCCTCGGCCCTCGGGCTGCGGTCGCCTGCGGACCCCAGAGGAAACAGAAACAAGAGACCCTCAGCACCGCGGAGGAGGGAGGTCAGGCCTCAACTTCGGGGGTGGGGGTGGGGGTGGAGAATGGAAATGTCTTGAGCCCACCGGAGTGGCGGGGAGGGCCTAGACGCCGGAGGTTCCTGGGGACAAGTCTCAGAACCCGGTCCCACTCACTTCCCGCATCTAGGCCTGTCGGGGGCAGCCAACGGCCTCAGCCGCGCTGTGGATGCTGTGCGGCCCAGATCCCCCTGTCTCCCCTATCTGGGCTTCGGGCCCACCTCAATAACGGGGGGCACTGAGCCTGGTTGTCCTCAGTTATCCACTGGGATGTGTCCCTAGCTACCCTCTCGGCTGGGGGTTCTAGACTGCGCTTCTGTCTCGTTTGAGTCCCCCCCGTCTCTCCACACTCACGCTCAGGCAGAAGCGACCTCGCGGCACCCAGGCCTGGGCTGCAGGGAACGGGAAGGTGAGGGGGCAGATCCCGGGGACAGAGGGATTCAGAGTCTTCTGCCTCCGACCGCCCAGAATTGCTGCGAGGAACGCGGCAACGCGCTGCCCCCAGGCCTCCGTGGACTTCTCCCTCTTCGCAAGGATATTAGACAAGGGGTGGGGATCGGGGGTGACAAGAGCAGGGTATCTCTGTCTAGAGTCCTTGGGTCCAAATCGGACGTCAGCTCCTCGGCCATTTCCGCACTCTCCCCATAGCACCCTAGCAGAGAGGTCCGGCGCTCTGGCCTTGGGCAGACACCTTTTACTTGGGGCCGGAGTGAGGCCTACGACATCAGCGTCCACCCTGCCCCGGCAGGCATTGGGGTCTTCCCGACCTCATGAGTTGCCAGCCCGTTGCTGAGGAGGTCCCTGTCTCTGCGGTGTCTGGGATGACTTAAATCAGCCCCCTCTGCCTTCAGCTGGCTGCTGGCTGCTGGCTTTGCCTCCAGCTCGGGTGTCCTCAGCCCAGAACAGCTTTCCAGGCCCTGGGGTCTGGGAAAGCTAAACACACCCTCCTGCCAAAGCCTGGACTCAGCAGATCCTCTGCCTGCGGCCCATTGTAAGGTGTCCCTAGCTACCTGTCCTTGAGCTTCGGAGCCCGGCTCTGGGACCTCCAGTTTGGAGCGTCTCTGCTCTTTGGGCGAAAGCCAGGGTGCTAGGTTTCTGGGCCCCTCGCCCTCCCCTCTTAACTGATTTGGGGGGGGCGGTGTGGAGACAGACACAGCTGGCTGAAGGCACTGATGGTGGACTCAAATCCAGGGTGCAAGGTTTTCTCCCAGCCCCTCCTGGAGGACGTCTCAGGCCTCCTCCCAGGACGCAGGGCTGTGAGGACTCTCTGTACTTCCCTGGGCTCAGTTACCGGAGGGTTATGGCAGCCCGCGCCAGAGCGCAGAGCTTTGGATCTGGGTCAGCCTCTGGGTCCCAGGGTGCAGGGTGCTCACGGCAGGCCCACCTCATTCGACGAGGTTGACCTCGTGCAGTCCCTCAGCCCGGCCCCCTTCCCCGGGAACTCGCAGCGAACCTGAGATGCTGGCGGACATCTCGCTGTCGCTCTGGCCTGCGGCTTCCTCCTCCAGGTCCTTGGCGGTCGGTCGCACGAGGCCCAGGGTCCCTCCTGCACGGCCGGACCGACTGGACCTCGGCTCCTCCGCGCAGCGGCGCGTGCCGTCGTTCTCCTCGCTCAGCGCCGAGTCCGAGTCCCAGCCGCCCGGGCTCTCGGAGGTCCTCCCCGCAGCCGTTCTGGTCCCGGCAGGCGATGCCAGCAAAGAATCCTCGGCGCCCCCCAGCGCGCCCGCCTCCGTCTCCCCAAAGAGCCGCCAGCAGCAGACAGCGGGCGCCCCAGCCACTGCTACCGGTGTGCCCCCGGATACCGGGCGCACCTCTGGCACGGGCAGCCCCCCGCGCTCCTCTTTCTTGTTGAGGATCGCCTGGATGGAGAAGGGCGTCAAGGTGTTGGCACCGCGCACAGCCATCTGCGCCGCGGGCCGGAGCGGCCGGCCGGCCGGGCGGCTGGGGCCAGGGGCAGCTCTGAGCTGGACGGAGCGCGCGGGCCGCCGCAGCTCCAGTAAGCCCCGCGCGCGCGAGGCCCCTGCAGCCCACTCCTGCGCAATCCAGTAGCCCCCGCCCCGCTCTGGCTGGGATCAGCGCCGACCCTCACCCCTACCTCCGAGGCTCACCGGGCCCGGAGACCCCCTCCCTCCCAGTCCAGCGCCAGACGCTCTCCTTTCGCAGCTCAGCTGAATTATCTCATCGCCTGGCGCCCCTGAGGGGCGGCCCGGGGCTGGCCCCTCGGAGGATGTAGGGGGAGGACCCGCGGGGGCCCTTCGCGGCTGCAGTCCCCTCCTAAGCGCCTCCGGAACGCACGACCAGAATCACTTTTTCTTTGCGCCTCTGACTCTTGCCCGCCTGCAGGATTTCGCTCCTGGCTCGTCCTCTCCCTTCCCTGCTAGGCCCTCTCTTCCGGAGCCCACCCCCGGCGGCGGCGGCCGCTGGATTCCGACAGGCGCGGGGCACCTTTTTACCCCCTGCCTCGGTTTTATCTGTTTCTTCTCTCTTTCCTGCCCCTGCGTTCCAGCGTCCCCCCCTCCCGCCCGGTGTCATTCCTCACCGCTGAGTGACAGCCGCAGGCCACGCCCCCTTGCTGGGCGGTCCCCGGGCGCTCCCCGCCGCCCATTGGCTGGCTCCAGCTGGGCGACGTTCACAGTAACAGACAGAGCCGGGCGCGCGAGCGGAGAAGGTCAGGGTCTGATTTAACCCCTCCCCTGCCGAGTCCGGTCCCCGAGGCACCCTCGGGAACGAGAAGGCCCCGGACGCGCCGCCCAGACACCGCGGCTCTGCCTTTGCGGATGCGTCCACCTATTCCCGCGCTCCTACGGAACACTATGCTTAGTTGAGCCAGCCTGGGGGAAAATCCGAGATAACGCAGTCCCAGGAATCACGCGTGTGTTTTTTGTTCTCTAGAAAGGTTCACGGATACGAAGAACAAAATGCTTCTTTCTCCCCCTTAGAGTTTCGCTAAAATAATCAGTTAATTAAAATCGCTCTATTACTTTTTCTTTCCTCGTTGCATTTGATTTGATTCGATTCCTGTAGAGGAATTGAAAAGAAAAAAAATGGTACGGTTAGAATTAAAGTTGGTGAAAAATTGGAAGGCTCCTTTAGAAGGGTTTCTGGGCATTGCCTGATTATTCCCCGTCGATACTGCATGTAATTGGAGTTAGTTACATTTTACACCAGGAAGAAAAGAAAAACCCTTCCAATCTGTTCTTTAAATATTCTGTTACTTGTGATTTGAGTAAGATTAGGAGATATGTGTTTGTCTAAAAGAATTTCTAGGAATTACCATAGCAATGATTCTGAACGGACATTAAATGCTCTTAAAAAATAAGGAGCACATTGTTTTCTGCAAAAGAAGGAACCAAGCTAAGAAACACAAATACTGTGGGTGTATCAAAACATTTGTTACTTATTTGTGTTGTTTATTTTTAAATAAAAATCTGCTTCAGTACCATACTTTACTGTCTTCCATAAATTTTACCAGAGGTTTAACTTAACACCAAACACACAACTGGAACCATTAAGTCCGTTTAAAGAACTGTGATTTTAATTTAGTAAATTGCGGGGACTGGTGGTTTTGGTGCCACTAAAATAAACAACATTTCCCCTCGTTGCTTTCTCTTCGGCGGTTTTCGCTCTGCACCGCAAGACGGAATGCACCCACTGTCCGCAGTTTTCAGGCTCAGAGGGGAATTCTGCAGCATCCCCACTTTCCAGCATTCCAGCCACAGGATGCTTCTTTTCATCGCGCACACAAGGCACCGCAGACCCCATAGTGTACTGGGGGAGGGGGGTCTCATACTTGAAGAGGTCATTGCCCTTTATGATTCTCTACGATGACATCAGTTTTTTTAAGGAGAAAGGTGTTTAAATTTGGAGTCAGTATCCGGCAAGTGTAAGGAACTGGACGCTCTTCAGGCCGGGAGGGGAACAGAACAGGTTTCCAAAGAAAACGTGTCCTTTCCTTCCTCCCTCTGACCTCTATTTATTCTCTAGATCACCCCTACCTTCCCATCTTAAGCAATTGGTTGTCATTGCCCGGGGTCAAGTTGAGGAGGAGGTTGACCCAGGTCGCCCAGGAGGTGAGAGCTGGGCAGGTGTGGACTGTGTGTCCCATTGTGGAGTTAGGAATTGGTGTGGACGAGTAATAGTGTGAGTCTGGACACACACGTAGGCAGAGATGTTTGGGGATTGAGGGACTGAATGTTAAAGTAACTTTGGGGGCTATCTAAAGACTGACTTAGTTGCCTCCCCTGTTTGAAAGAACCCCGAATCAAAGTAAGATATAGCCCTTGGCACAGGCTCGGGCAGAGGCGTTCTCAGGACGGAGGGCTGTGGTTCGGGGATTCTGTGTGCACCTAGTGTGACGGAGTGGCGGCATTCCGCGGCTTCAGGGGCGCGCGGCTGGGGAGGACCGTGTCGTCTCCCGCGATTGCGGCGGTCAGCGGATCTCCAGGTCTGATGAACAGCTGCAGGCAGGGCCGGGGGTTTGGTGTCGGCGGAGTGTAAACACCGGGTCTAGAGGCTGCTCCAAATAAGGGCTTGGGTGGGGGAGGAAAGGCTTTGCGGGACGGGGAGCAAAGGTGGTCGGAGGCACAGAGATTTCTCCGGGTACGTGCAGAGTAAAGGCCGGCGAGGGGGTGTGTGTGGCTAGGGCTCAGCAGGTCAGCACGTAACGCAGACCCGGAGATCCACAGGGAGAGGGAGGCAGCCGCGCACTGCTGCGCGCGGACCCGGCTTCCAGTCCACGGAGGGCGATTGGCTCCAGCGTGGCTGCGAGCTAGTGGAACCCGCGGCTGCAGGCCCGCGCCTGGAGTTAGGTCGGCGCGGCGCTACGGCCTGGGCTGGCCGCGGGAATCCGCAAAGCTGAGGAGCCCGGTCGACCCGCCAATCTTCGAGGAGATACCGCCCGCTCCCCGCGGTGCCTTACTCCTCGGCCCTTCGCCCGGCTCTTTCCCGGTCTTCTCCCCCTCCAATCTTCTTTCCTCCCCGCCATCTCCTTTTCCTCCTCCGCAGTTTGGTGCCTGCGCACCTTCTACGTGTCCCCAGAACAGCCTGGTTCCGGGGCGCTGCTGGGCCCTGAGGCTTCCCCAGGCCGCTGGCGGAGCATGGGATGTGGGTGGGAGAGACCAGGGGCCGGACAAGGAGAGACCCGGGCTCTCCCGCGCGCCGGGAAGCTGCCACAAAGCTTCGCGCCCCTGCCGCCCTCCACCTGCACCTCCACCGTCGTTGGTGCTCCGGAGAGGAGTTGCCATCTGTGCTCCCGGCGGCCCGAAGATGCGCTCCAGGGGCTGCTCTACAGTGCGAGGCCACGCGAGACTTGTCTCAGACGCTGAGGACCTTGACTGAAGACACTTGCCTTTTCTGAGCCACAGTTTCCAGTCCTTTGAAACGAAGGTTTGTACCGGGTGCCCTCCGAGGCCGCTGCAGAACTGTGCGAGCTGGTGGTCGAGCAGGAGGCTCCATCCGGTGCAGGCTCTCCGGAGCCAGGTCCAGGCAGAGGCCGCACCGGGGACTGACCGACTGTTCCCATGGGCAGGCTCCCGTGGGGGCTCCAAGCATCCCAAGTGCCAAGCGACTTGTCACTTCTCCCTGCCCCCGCCCCCACCAGCTCCTGAGTTCCTAAGTCATCGGTTTCCAGACGCCAGGGTTTTGTCACGCATATGGCCCAGGTGTAGACCGCACAGAGAAACATTACTTTGGGCCGACGTGCCTTTATATGTAAAGAAATGCTGTTCCCCAGCCAAGTTCCAGAAGCCGCAGCCGATTGCTCTATTTAATCTACATAACCTTGAGGGTGTGGTGAGTAGAAAACATGATTATCCCCACTTTGCAGATGAGGAAACTGAGAGTCACAGTTTCAATGACTTGACCATCAGTAAGTGGCCAAGTCAGGATTCAAATCTGACTTTGTCTAATGCCAATCCTGTCGGGTTTTCTATTCTAACCGGCTTTTCTCATAAAGCTTCACGTTTCTTCTCATTAAATGTTTCTCATCGCCCCCCTGACCCATTTCAGTGGATCCATTCATCAGAAAAAGAAAGAAAGAAAAAAAAGCCAAGAACTTAAGGAAATCAAAGAAGGAATTAGGCAGGAAAAATCTAAGGATTTTTCTGTTTCGTGCATTTGAAAACAAAAGACGCCAAGGCCTAGGGATCTGAGCCTAAGGCTTGTTGTGTGGAAAGAAAGAAACACCATTACGATTTCCATCAACACACCACATCATGCGTAGAGGGGGACGACAGCCAGGGGATGGAAGCCTGTCAGGGTCAGAAATGCGGGGCCCTGCCTTTGCTCGAGGCTTTGCGCCGAAGCCATACGACTCCCGACTCCCGGAGGACACTTTCTCTCGAATCTCCAGTTTTCTTACCTGTCCAAAGCCAGGGCTAGAGATCACGTCTCAGGTCGGTCAACGGAGGTCCGGCCTGCAGAACCCGCCTGGGTACAGTGGAGGACGAGCGCCACCTAGCGGGCACGTCTGCAGCACGTGTGGCGTGCCGATCGAGTGCAGCGCAGAAAAGAACGTGTTGGCTGCGCAACACGGAATGTTTTTGCTGTTGGTTGTCTGTCTCCACAGTCTCACGTTATCAGTGATCTAAAGCGGAGGTGTTCCTTTAAAAAGGACTCACGCAGACACAGTCCGGATCCCCACTGAAGACACCTCGCTCAAGGGCAGGAGGGGAGTACTGGGGCTGGGCAGGGTTGGGTAGGGATCCGTTCTAGAGCCCCGGGGGCTGCAGAGCCCAGAGACCTGCTGGCCTAACACATCCTGACTCCTCTGCACCGGCTCCTCGGGCTACCTCCCGTGCGCAGGGGACCCAGGCTCCCACCGGTGCCGGTGCCGATGCCCCGCACTTGTAGTCTGCATGCTTGATGGAGTCACGGGAAGGATTTTCGCGAGACTAATGGGGGTATTTCACCTTAAATATCAGAAAGTTCAGGCATCACCAACAAGCCTGTCTGTACCTCAGTTTCTTTCTCATTTGGGTTGTCTGTTAAACATTGGGTGGATGATGGTGCCCTCTCTCTCTCTCTCTCTCTGGTGGAGAACAGGAGAAGGTTTGGGTGGATAAACAGGAAGATATTTATTATGTGCAGTTGCTTGTGTTGAGTTTTGTATAAAATTCAAAGAAAGTCTTCTGAATTTACTACCTTTCTGAGTCTAAGTAATTATCCTAGGAGCTCTGAACGTGTTATGCCACGTTCTCCTTGCAAAGTTCCCCAGCTAATTTCCCTTTCTCTAGTCTCTTCCTTTCATTCCTTTAATATCCAACCAGATTTTCTTCAGGTCCTACCATGTCTCAGGCATTGCTCTGGGCTCTGGGGTTCAAGGCCCCCCCTCCCCCCCCAAGGAACTAACTGCACAACTAATGTTCCAGGGGTGGAATACCATCAAGAAACTGATGCTTAAATGCAGTGACGGACAAAACAGCAGCTGGGGGGCGGTGCTGTGAAAAGAATGAAAGCAGGGTGGCCTGGCAGAGTTGACCCGGGGCTACTTGAGCTGGATTGCGATTCAAAGCAGAAAGAATATAGGGGAAGAGGTTTTTCAGACAGAGGGGGAAATCTAGTGCGAAGGGCACATGGTGGGAACAATTGCAGTGTGCTCAGGGACCCAACAGGGTGGTTGGACACTGGAGCATGGTGGGGGTGGGGCCAAGTCGCAAGAGTTGGGGTCCAAGAAGCAACCAGAGCACAGACTGCGCAGGGTTTTGTAAGCCGTAGTGAGGAGTGCAGACTTTATTCTAAGTTTGATGAGAAGCCGTAGGAAGATTTTAAGCAAGGAGTTAACTGCATATGATTTACATCTGAAAAAGATTACTCTGGATGGTGGGGACGATGAAATGAGAAATACAGAAATCTGTTGGAAGCTACAAGCCAGAGACAACAGCGGCTTCTCTTGGGTGGCGTTGGCGATGGAGGGAATGGATGGGTGTGGCACTGATTTTGTAGTATTTATCATTTATTTTTTTTAATTGCGGTAAAATATACATGACAGGAAATTTACCCCTGGAAGCATCTTGAGGGTACTGTTCAGTGGCGTCATGGACATTCACGTTCGTGAGCACCATCTCCACCCTCCGCTTCCAGAACTTTCCTTGCAAAACCAGAACTCACCCAACTAGCCATGAAATGACAACACTTGCTGGCCTGGGAGCACGAGTATTCAGGATATTAGCTGGAAGGAGGAGTGGTCATAGATTTGGGTACTTAGTCCAGATTTCAGAGGTGCCCAGCGACGCCGGGGTCGAGGGTGATGGCGTTGGCGATGGAGGGAGATGCTCTCCACCTTACCATTCTCTCCGCTTCCAGCGCAGCCACGCGGTTCCCGTGAGCACCTCCCCACCCCCAAACCCTTGGCTCCTGTTTCTCCTCCCACGTGCTGTCTGCCCGGTTCCTCCTTGTGCAGAGCGCCCCCACCCATGCATTCTGGCCACGGACACAAGCAAGAACATGTGCTATTTTTAAAAGAGACTTCTCCACCGCCAGGCTCAGCTCACGTAGTCCCTCAGTCCTCCGTGTGCCTGGGACTCTCACACTCCTGTGACGTTTTGCTTCAGGAATCCAGGGAACCCGATGTTTTATCCTCCTACATGCCGAACTGGACCTCTTTGTCTTTAATTAAACCAATTAATCTGCACAAGCTGCCACCTGGCGATAGCAAACAAAGATGCAGAATTCAAGGGCCGTGCCTTTCTTAGAGCAGCGTTCCCTTAATTACAGTCACCCCAGACCCCCTCACAGTCTGCCGTCTCTGTGTCCGCCTAGATCACTATTTCCTTAATTCCCTGTGTTGATGATTATTGTTGGGGCTTAACCATATTTTCAAGTGAACCTTTGTATAAACTACACAAAAATAATGCAAGTGTATTTATATAGAAATATATAGACAATGCCACATATACTCTTAGCATGTGTGACCTTAAAGGTATATGTAATGTCAATAAAGCAGTGTTAGTAAACTGGGTATATACGGCGGGATTCTGAAGGCTGGGGCCTGAAGTTGGCTGTCTGTTGTAAAGACAGACGGACAAGGGCTTCGAGAGGTATTACAGCACACCAGTGCCAACCCGGGACTTGCTGAAATAATCAGAAAAGCTAGAAAAGAACTGACCCAATGGAAACGTGCACATAAATTCACCGAAAGACACATGAGGTCTGTCTGGAAAAAGTCCGGCGATTGTTAATGGAATGAGAATGGTTTGCCAACATCCCTGGAACCTGGCAGCCAAGGAGAGTGGACAGGAATGCACATGTGTGAACAATGACGACTTCACTGTACTAATCAGTGGGGGCGGTAGATATCATTGAGTGAGCATGTGTCTGTGTGGGCATTGCATTCAAAATGACTGAGTGAGTAGAGCCACAAGACTCCATCAAATTTTGCATTAAGCTTGAACATTCCTCCATGGAAACTATCCGTGTGATTCAGAAGGCCGCAGCTATGGGCAACTAGTGACTGGCAGCTTCACCATGACAGTTCACCTGTTCATGCATCACATCTTGTACAGAGTTTTTTGGTAAAACATCAAATAACCCAGATGACTCAGACTCCCCATGACCCATATTTGGAACCCTGAGACTTCTGCCTTTTCCCAAAACTAAAATCATCTTTGAAAGAAAAGAGATTTCAGACCATTGATGAGATTCAGGAAAATATGACGGGGCAGCTGATGGCAATAAGGAGAACTGTGTAAAGTCCCAAGGTGCCTACTTGGAAGGGGACTAAGGTGTCACTGTCCTGTGTACAGTGTTTCTTGTGTCTTGTATTTTCTTCAATAAATGTCTCTATTCTCATAGTACATGCTGGATACCTTCTGGACAGACCTCATATGCCAGAATGCGCAGAGCCTCATTTTCTACTTTCTAAAACCTGGAACCTACTCAAATGCTCATTAAGAGTAGAATGGACAGCCTTGGCCAGGTAGTTTAGTTGGCTGGAGTGTTGTCCCACTACACCAAGGTTGTGGGTTCGATCCTTGGTTAGGGCACATACAAAAATCCAACTATGAATATGTAAATGAGTGGAACAGCAATCTGGTATTTCTCTCTCTCTCTTCCTTCTTTCCTCCCTCTCTCTCTAAAATCAATACATGAAAATTAAAAAATTATCCATTAAAGTAGAGTGGGTAAATCATTTACGATCACTCACAGAATAGGATACTACTTACTACATAGCATCAAGAATGAATGATCTATAGCTACATACAGTCATATGGACAAGTCCCATATGCAGTGTTTCAAATGACTCACCGTATGTCCCCTTTGCCTAGAATGAGCCTGGCACATGGTATGCTCTCAGCAAACACTTATTGAATGAATGGTCTCACTTTATTCCCCACCACCCTGTAAAGTCAGTGGATTAGGTACCAGAATTTCTGCTACGGACCAGGAGCCTGAGATTTAAAAGCCCAAGTGATTTATCCCAGGATGTGCAGAATCAGACCACTACACTAGGATGCCTGCCTCACAGCTCGCTCTGTAAACCGTGCTAGCTCACCACCGACCTCAGGTACACGGCTATTCCCTTTGTCTTTTAGCACAAATAACATATTTCAGTTTCTTTTGTTGTTGTTAAATCACTTTCTGAGGCCTAACTCGGAGATGTTTATTTCCATTCTCGGATATTTCGGACTGGGTTCTGAAAGGGAAAGGGCCAGAAGGCTGTGCTTTCAGAGAAAGGGGCTTGGGGGGAGGGGGCCGTGCTGGGGAGAAGCGTACTGGAGAGATTTATGTCCAGGAATTGCAGCAAACTGTCATTCTGCCTGAGTAAATGTGGCTAGAAACAGGAAGGGGAGAACAGGATATCGTGGTAGCTCTCAGGCTTAATGGAATGTCAAGTGAACAGATGGGACCGGGCTGTCCTGGGAACTGTCAAAGGGAGAAGCCCAAGGAGGCTTCGGAGAAATCGCTGCACAAATGCAGGTGAACTGGGGCTGGGGCACGTGCTTCCTATAGATTCAAAAAGGGTCCTTAGTGAAATATAAAAAGGAAAAACAAAGGCTCCTTCTGTCCAAACCATCCTTCTAGATTAATCTATGTTCACGTCTGAAGGAAGCAGGGGTCTGGGGGTGGGGTTGAGGGTGGACATATTTGTTAAGACATGGAAAAGGGTTAGATTTACTTTTTAATTTTAAGAATCCAAAATGACCAGTTATATCCTTTTAAACTCCAAGAACGTTTACTGTGGAAAGGATCTTTCTAAAGCACCAGAGGACCCCAAGATGACAGTCAACAGCAATGTTTGAGGGTAAACAGAGACCCATGAGTCAAAAATAGGAAAAGGCAAGTTCTTGTCGAATAGTTCCTTTTGGTTGAAAATAACAGTGAGTTTGACCATTTCAAGGAAGAGTCGCTGAAGACTGACAAATTGGTTTCTGCAAATGAAAACAACTCTGAGCTTTGATGACAAACTCATTTTGCAAAGATGACACTGAAGAAAAAGCACAGACCAGATTCTGCTTGTGGGCGCAGGGAGATGCACTTTTTAGGAGCTAACAGAGCGGCCGATCCATCAGGAGCCGTGAGCTGAGTGAATGAGGACACAGGATTTCTGCAGAGGATTTGAAAAGTGTCCGTAGGGTTTTTATGTTAGGAAATGTGGCATCCTGGGCATTTGTCAAGGCCTGACTCCTGCAAAAACACTCAGATGCTAGAGGAATTACACACTTGAATTGCATACTCAGAATGCATTGCCGAGCTTACGAGGGAATAAGGGAAATCCAGTCACAGGTGTTCTCGTGCAGACATCTATGTGCACAGAAGGGCTGGATGGATGGATGCCGGTGGGCGGACCTGTGGGTCATGCCGGTAACTAAACCGCTGCGTCTTCACTCCACCCAGCCATCTCTGTCCTGCTCTGCGGTGCTGGCCTGGGACCCTGCCAACGCCGTCTCTCCTCTGCCGGCTGGCTCTCCGACTGCTCTCAAGCAGGGCACTCAAGAGACTAGCAGGCTCAAGCTCGAGGAGGAACTTGCTTCCTCTTCATGGGTCGCCTTTCCTTCCATTAGCATCCCCCAGCCGAGATGGCCCTTCACCTGGCAGAGACAGCTGACTGCAGGGGCCGTTGGTTCCAGATTCCCCAGTCTCTGAGAACAAGCCGTGGTGTCCTGTCTGAGAAGCCACCAAACAGACAACGCCCTTCTGGATCCCAGCTCTTCGTGGCCTCCCCACCCCAGCCTTCCGTTCTGCTCCCCAAGCCCAGGGGCACCGTGACGGCTGTTTCCTGAAGTTATTGGACATCACAGTGTGGTGCCCTGGTGCTTTTTTGTCCTTCAATAGCTCTGGAAGCCCGTGCCCAGTATTGAAGGACCTGTTAAACTAACTGATGTGGTCTCTAACAGCTGACCGCCCCGTGACCACGACAAAGTCTAGAGTGACTTCCTATGATGAGGAGGGTGCTGCATCCGTCCTTCAGTCCAGCAGTGAGGGACACCCCGGGTACCGGGAGCAAGTGACCTGGAGGCAAAACCCTTGTTCACTCCAGTGTTGGGCCTCAGACAAACGGCTAGAGGGGGAGTTGGTAGTTGGTACTTCGGGAGGGCCTGAGTGGGAGATGCCTGGTCTCTCCAGGGTTGCTCGTGGCAACAACACAACACATACATGTACACAAAACCCTTGGAATCTATTGATTTGGGGGGCATGGCTCCCTGGGAAGCATCACACAAGCTCTGTGACCACCCGAGATCTCCCGTCTCTGCAGTGATTTCATCGGTGCGCGGAGCTGCAGGTATCCTTCGGAGACTTCGTGTGCCAGTCGGGGTGTGTGTGTCCCATGAGAAAGCTCCAGGCACGCAGGTTGGCTGCCTGGGACTCTGTGTTGCACTTGTGCCCAGCAACCACTTCCAACCTTCGATTAGTAAAGCTTGGGGCTGGGTATGGTCTCTCATTCGTCTGATTCTCACTTATTGCAGAGGCCGATTCTCAGAATGCTACTAGGGCTTTCAGAATCAAACTGTGGGAGTGAACGAGCAAGAGGAAGACGTGGGGTACAGGCCTTAGGGGACCCCAAAGGTGAGAGAAGTGAAGGGTACCCCCAGGACAACAGCCAGAGGAGGCCAGTCTGCCTGGAGAATCAGTTTCAGCAGCAGGCGTTCTGGCCTGGGATCATCTCTTAAGGTCCAGTGGTGCCTGGCCGGGGCTGGCCTAGCCTGTTCTGGGCACTTGGCTTCCTGGGGTCACGCAGTGGCACAGCTCTTGCTGTCTGCCCTGTGCCACAAACATGGGGGGTAAAACATCAAAGCCTTTAGGGGAATATGTGATCTTAAGCCAAAGCACAAGAACTAACCACAGGATGAAATTTATATTTAATTCCATTGAAATTAAAAACCACCAAAAAGTACCATAAAGAAAGTGAAAAGATCAAGTCCTCATTGTGCATATGTGTGTACAAGTGTGTGTTGGGGGGTATTCACAACACATACACACGAGTTTATTATCCTAGAATATGTAAAGATATGTCTACTTTTACATAAGATTATATAAAGAACTCCTACAAGTCAGCAAGGAAAACGCAAAGACCAAAACGGACAGAGGACACAAACAGGCGTGTCACCGAGGAGAAAACAAGATTGGAAGCGTACACACGAAAAGATGTTCAGTCTCCTTGCAGCAAAGGCCGCAGAGCTTTTCCTCCACCAGACAGGCAGAGCTTAAGAAGTCCTGTCCCACTAGACGTCAAGGAAGAGAAGCGCACTGCCTGCAGGAATTCACTGAGGTGACAGAATGCGGGACACGATGTGGCATTGTCTCGCAAACCGGAAAATAGCCTCCCCTAGGAATGAGCCCTTGCACCCTGGAGCGGAAAGCTGGAGGCCACGGTGTGGGGGTGGGGCTGTACGGAAGCTGGAGCCTTCAAAGCGCCGAGCGGTCTGGTCCTCTGGCCCACAGGCTCCTGTCTCCCCGGGCAGCAGCCAGCTTTGTCCTCCCACGTACCTCGACAGGCCGACAAATGTCACTGTCTCTACGTACAATGATATCAGTAAGTCTGGAAGGGCCCACCCACAAAACATTTATAGAATATTCATGGAAGTATTGTTTAACCTGCAAACAACCCCAAGACCAGTAACAGGCAAATAATAGCTAAACGAATTGTGATATAGTCTTTAAATGGGATACTTACACAGAAGTCAAAATGAATGAAGTTGAACTACATAACACTAACCACAGATGACTTTCAAAACACAGGTACAAGAAAAAAACAATTCAAATGGTCCTTAAAATAGGACTCTTATTTGCATCAAGTGCAGAAACATTCAAAACTTACAAGTATTGTTCAGAAATGTATTATTTACATATGTGGTGAAATGATAAGCCTGTAATTAGAAAGGTGGTAGCCTTGGGGGCATGCTGGAAGCTTTCAAGGCATTGTGGGTAAATTGGATTTTTAAAAAGCAATTCTTTATATCATAATTATGTATGTACATTACCTATATGTACATTATATATATATACACATAATAGGTCTGCATTTTTTATTACAAGAAATATTCTATAATCGCTTTTCAAAGACTATGAAAAGGTAGATGTGAAACTTGTTTTGCAAAACATCTATCTGCATATTTCAGAAGTTCGAAGGCACACTTCCCCCTACACACATCGTAACATCTCTGGAATTAGGGAGCACCTTAAGATCGTTACTGAGCCTGTGGCAGGTATGCTGTAGTTGTCAATGTCATTGTCATGCATGAACTTGTTCATAACCAGTCATATCTTGTCACACCCGAATCATGTGCATTATTGGCTCCATGGTCTGATTTTAAACATTTAAAATCTCTTTAAAAAGATGGCATTATGACTTGATGTCACTGTGTCCTCAGAAAGTCACAGAAACCCCACAGCGAGAAATATACTTTGTATTGGTGAGGGTGAGGCGAACATTCAGTGTTGGAGAAAACCCTGTGATTTTATTGTTTCTTGCAAAGCAACGACTCAGCACTGAGACTGGAGAAAGGAAAATACCCACAAGTCGGCGATGCTTCTGTGTTCTGCTCTGGACATACATGCAAAGGATTATCTAATCCATGGCCAGCTATCCGGCTAGAGGTGGAAGGAATTGAGGAACATTTCAAAGCAAGTGGGCATGACAGATTAATTCGTTTGTGTCATAGTTTTATTTCTCTTAGTGGGAAAAAAGGGAATTTTTATTGCCTATAGCATCATAGATTTGGTGGAGTGTAGGTTTTGCATATATGTAAATCAAAGAAAGTTCAAAGGAATTACATATCAGAGGTAATGTATCTGACATATGGGATTACAAGTGATCCTCTCCATCTTTGATTTTAAAAAAGATTTATTTTTAGAGAGAAGAGCAGGAGAGAGGAAACATCAGTATGGTTGCCTCTTGTGCACCCCCTACTGGGGACCTGGCCCACCACATAGGCATGAGCCCTGACTGGGAATCGAACCAGCAACCTTCAGGTTCACAGGCCTGCACTCAATCCACTGCACCACACCAGCCAGGGCTGAACTCCTGAGCTTCGTCTCTGCAGGCTCCACTGACCTTCTGAAGGTTTTTTGTTTTCTCATGTCCTGGTTCCTCCACTTATTCACCGAAGGACCAGTTTCTCAGAATAGACCGTAGAAGTCCCTCTGTAGCACCTGCAGCAATCTGGCACATTAGGGATCTGGTGGGAGGGCTGCAAACTCAGGTTTTGAGTAGGCTCACCTTGCACCCCTGGTGCCGGGCATGGGGCTGGGGCCCATCATCTGTGCTCTTCCCAGAGTGGCAGTTCTGGGGAAAGGCTGGCCAGACCATGTTCTCCTCCCCTGAGAAACCATCTGTGTCAGCGCAGCGTGAAACACTCCTTGCTCTTGACTTAATCGCAAGGACAGCTAAGCAGCAATTTTAGGAAGTGTAAGATACTGTTGCATGCAGATGGACAATGAACAAACGAAAATCAAAGTGAAGCAGAAAAATAAACACAGAACCTTTTTTCAACATTTGAGTTCTAATTTCCTCCCCATTGGGACCAAACCAGTTAGGTTTTGTCAGTTGCCTAGATGTTTGGGCAAAAGCCCTGTACTGTGGCTTGTGAGCCTGCCTTCTGAGTGGAGATGGCACCTCCCTTCCTGTGGCTGAGCAGAAAGAACCCTGGCCTGGCCGTTGCAGACAGTTCAGGCTCAGCCTGGCCATCTCGAGGTTCGATCTGGTCCAAAGAGCAGTGCCACCTGATGGCCTCTCATGTTTGACTCTCCCGAGACGTACCACTGATGGCTCACGTTTAAATGTGAAGATGGAACAATATGGCTAAGAAAAATTAGTTAGAGAGAAGAAATGGTTTTCACAGGGAGTGATTCTGAAGTTCAGAAAAGAAAAAACCTTACAACTAAAGTTTTGGGAAACATTTTATAATTTATATATAAAATCTCAGTAAGAAACCATGTAAAATGACAGAAATATCCACTTTACATTGCGTCAAAAAAAATTCACACACTGAATGTAAATTTTAATTACAAAACAAGAATATGAATAAAACATTTTAAAATAATCTCAATTATTTGGCAACTCATCATATCATTGCTAGAGACAAATTTGATCTTAAGAAAACTTTAATCTTATGAAAAACATAAGTTGGACAGTTTGCTCATATGGGAGATTAAAGATGTTTAAAAAAGGATCTGGCAGTAAAGCCAGTTTCTAGCCTGTAATAATCATGTAGGGAACAACATAAAATCCTGGAGCATGATGGGAGTGGCCTAATCTTCGAAGCATTTCTCTTCTTGGAGAATGGCGGTGTGGAGAGAACAGGTGAGGAAAGAAC
>PVIA01000437.1:246933-450701 GCA_004024845.1 Tonatia bakeri
ACCGGATGTAACTCTGCCTGAACCGGAACCTCTTTCACCAGTGGGGCTGGTAGTGAAGTCACAGATGAGAGTGTAATTTAAAAACATGTGACATTCTTAAGGAAGTCACAGCTGTGAACAGAAAGGCCACGGAGCCCCTTGCGCTAAACTACTTCGCTTGAACACACGCGAGAAGGCTCCGCACTTCCGGCCTGACCGCACTCAGTTGCAGGCCGGCAGTCCCGAAACACTGCTACTAGCGACTGCATAGCACTTAAAATCCTTTTTTAATTAAAAAAATAATAAAATAAAATAAACAGATATATAGTAAAGGTCACAGATAAGTTTTCTCTGTAAAATAAATAGTGTTCATTGATTAGCATCATACACAGAGTAAAATACAACCTATTTTACATGTTTATATACTGTACACGGATGACCAGCAGGCAGCCTGGTGTCGCATGGGCGGAGGGTTTGCACTCGCGATGTGCCCATCGGGAAATCCCAATTTCCAATGTTAAAATATACAACTACTTTGCTTCGAGTTGATACAAAGTAAACTTATTTTCCTTTATCTGAAATAAATGTACATAATATCTATCTTCCATGAACAACAGTTTATAAAGCTATTTAAAACGTAACGAGAAAAAGCTTGCACCTAAGAACTTAGAGCACATGCAGGTTTCCCTGGTTAAAACAAAAAGCCTGCGCCTGAGGCTGGAGCTTCCTCCATCTCCTCCACGTGTCTGATCCACGTGTCTGCTCGGGATCACCGCTTCGCCTTCTTCCCGGGGGCCTCTTCCGCCCGCTGCTGGCCCCGCGTGCGGGCCCCCGGGGGGCTGGCCTCCCTCTTGCGTTTGGTGGGAGGGGACTGCTGCGCCTTCGACCTGCAGCAGACACAAGTCGGGCAGTGGTGAGAGTTAGAAGGAGCTGCCTCAAATGATTTGGGAGTTCTTAAAAAAAAAAAAAAGATTTTTGAACTTGAGAGCCAAGAAAAGAAAACCCGGGTGAGGTTTGTATGCAGGAAGAGGAGACAGAGTCTAGACGAGCTCGTGCCCAGCGGTGATCTGCAGACTGCCCCACCCGCAGAGCAGTCAGAAGCCCGTGCTCTGGTTCCAGCTGGGCCATGCTCTAGGTGCTGACTTGGTCGAGCTGACCTTCCTCTTTGGGCTCAGCTGTTCTGCCCATGAAATAATCGACAGCCATTCTCACACACACTGCCCCAAGTGGAAACAACGGCTAGAACACAGCAGGCTCGCAACTACTCCGTCCCAGGACGTGCAGTCTCAGCCGACAGGGGCGATGCCACCAGAGACGTGCTCCACCCTCTCCCTGCCCCCAGCCCCGGCCTGCCTCCGCGCCGCTCCTGGGACTCTCTGTGGGCAACTGCAGGGAATCACGACTCTATCACGGCGACCCACATCTCCACGTGTGTGGGGACCACAGGTAGAGACCTCCGGCTCTGTGGTGCTTTCAGGACAGCCATCCAGGGCAGTCCCACCAAGTCCTTGCTCATATGCCCTCGACTCTGCACCGTCTGGCCCACAGTCCTGCCAAACACACAATGCCCTTTCCATTTCATGCTTTGGCATGTGATTTTTCCTGGCGTGGGGAGAGTCACTGCACACCTCCCAACTGGCAAACCTCATTTTAGGCCCCAGTGCAAAGCAGCTCCTCGGGGAAGCTGCTCTCTGGACGTCCCACAGCACCTACCAGTGTCATCCATCCACCGCGCTTTTCCCAATGGCAGGCTACAGGCATCACTTGAAAACAAAGTATGGACAGAACACACAGAAAACACCCCTGGTGCCACTTCCTGTAAGTCTGGCTCACGGAAGTCTGGCTTCACTTACAGGAGCAGTATTACAAAATGCGTCCCCGCTGAGTGCTGCTGTCAACGAGGTTTGGAAGTCCATGCACATGTCTCCCCCTCGAGACAGGACATGCCTCCAGGGCAGCTGCCGGGTTTCAGTGCCCAGCGCCAGTGTCAGCACCCGGGAAGCTGAACCCACAGGGGATGGAGAACCGGGGCGTCACCCACAGGAAGGCATGTTTGCTGACTGGCCCTCTGACAGCAAAAGTAAATGACCTTAAGCCGAGTCAAATATGGGTGCACGACAAAGGTTCAGCACCCTTCATCTACCGAGTTGACCATGCCCACTACAAACCGAGTCCAGGGCAGCCACCAGTCAGGAACCGAGCCCTGTGTACTGGACAGGGGGTGCCTGGCGCTGTGCCAGGTGCCATGCAGCAGAGAAAACAGCGTAGGGTCAGTGTGCTTCTCCTCGTGACACCAGCCAGGTGGGGGGGCGGGAGGGGGTCACCAGGCGCCCCGCCCCCACCCAGAGGGTGGTCTGACCAGCACACTGGCATCACCTGGAGCTTGTTACAAGTACAGACTCTCAGGCCCCGCCCAGTCCCCCAACCCCCCAGAAACAGAGTCTGAGTCTTCAAAAGAGCCTCCCTGATAAGTCTGCATTTGAAAAAATAATGAACTGATCTTTCTGAGATTCTTCTCACATAAAAAATAAGGAAAACCACATTTTACGTAATGAAGGTTCATGGAGAAGTCTATGTGCACGAGGCCTGGCACCTGAGTTGGACACCCTCCATGTGCGCAGGGATGACCACACATCCAGGCGTTACAGGTCTGCTGTGAAGACCCACGTGGCACGAGAGGTCGGGGCGGGTGCTGTGCACCGTGAGGCTCTGGCATTTCCTGATGCTACAATGTGCAGAGAGTAAGTCCCTGATCTCAAGGAACAAGCTTCTAGCCCAGAGGGAGAACACAGCTGATCAAGGGACGGCACACACCGAGTCACCTGCGCAGCCTGACCTGAAGGCGGCCCGGAAGGAGAGCAGGAGACGGCTGGCCTCGGCATGGTGGTGGAGGGCACTCAAGCAAGAGCAGCCCCACTGCACTGCAGCAGAGCAGGACCCAGCTCAGCCTGCGGGGAGCAGCCAAGCTGGTGGTGGGAGGGCGCTGGCGGGCACCTCACCCTCACTCCCTGGCCTCTCCTGCTCCGGCTGAAGCAGAAATGGCTGTGGGACAGCACGGCTCCACCATGCTGAGCTGACTTAACCAGGCATCCAGATCTGGGATCACTCAGGAAAAGCGCGCCTGGCCTTCCCTCCTGGGGGACAGGTGGTGCATGTGAGGCTCACAGGTGTTGAGGACAGGTCTGTGCAGGGGACCCTGAGGGGAGGCCCACTGGTGAGGCCACCGAGATTCCCTCTGCACCCTTGCCATTGCATTTGGATAGGTTTCCGTCCGGGAAGCCAGTGATCCCGAGTTACTTGGTCAGACAAAGGTCAAGGAGCTCTGGGAGTGCTGCTGTGTCCGAAGTAGTCTCAGGGGATTAACAATGACCTGAAGTGGGAGCAGGCACTTCCTGCACGAAAGGGGCAGACTGACTACCTTTTACACTGGTGGGTAACTTCTCTTTGGCTGGTTTTTGGAGATTTCCAGGAGATCCTGCAGGTGGCTCACCCTGGTGCTTTCCGAACTAGATTATAGAAGCCCTGGGTGGCAGCTGCCCTGAGCACCAGGCCCTCGAGTACTTCAGGGGACGAGGCTCCTCGGGGTGAGTCAGAGAATATGGACTAAAAGCAGGAGAAGAGTTGATCTGGGGCACAGTTAATAAGCAGATCTCATGTCATCTGAGGCTGCTCTGCTCTGTGAGAGAGTTTGCAGTGACGCAGAGGAAGAAGAATCTGCGACACTCAGAAGACACACAGGCGACAAGATAAAGATCTCAGAGGTGCTCCTGAGACAAGAAAAGGGGCTGAGGTCACGAAGCACAGGTTCACAGGGCTGGGTGCCGAGGCCCTGTAACGGGTCCACATGGTCGACAGCATGAGAGTCAGCTGACGGCAGACCCGAGTCGCCAGCAAAAACCCAAGAAAAAGGACTTGCTGAGCGAGCGCGAAGGCCAAGGTGAGGGAGCTCGGGACCGACGGCACGCTGAAGCCCAGTGCCCAGGGTGAGGTGGGACGGGCCTCCTCGTGTGCGTCCGTCTGTGCTGGGCGCAGAGCCTTTGCTTCTGAAAGAGGAGCCAGACAAACTGAGGATGGGGCGAGGAGGGGCTCAGACAAGAAGAGAAGCCCCAGCAGCTTCTACCCTCAAGTGTTTGAGGGGAAGCTAGACGGAGGCCCCAAGAGTAGAAGCTGCAGAGGGGCTGGCTCCCACTGAACCAGGACACAGGGCCAGGAGGAGGTGGCTCTCCTGGCCACCGTGGTGAGTGCTGGCACACTGACTGAGCCACTGATCGCTTCGAGGTACTGACCCGTCGACAGCCCAGCCCGCTCCCCACCCCCGAGAATCTGGGACCAATCAACTAATGCCAAGGAATCCGAACCAAAGAGGAAAGAATTCATTTGTAAATCAAGTACATTAAGGAAGAACATTGATAAATCCAGGTGATTATAAAACCGTAAATCAGATAACATTTATTTTTGAGGAATGAATTTTAAAAGTCAAATATGATAGCTCCTTCTAGACACTCACTCGAAGGTACCTAGAAGGCCTATGGAACTTTCTCTGAGATGGGCTGTACGGCACCAGGTGATCTTTCCATGGTTTTTAAGAGAGGGAGGTGGCGGTACCGGTGGGGTGTCCTGTACCTGAATGCAGGGGTGTTGGGCTCCAGCACCCCGACCCTCTCCTATCAACAGGAATCTCGATTCTGACTTCTATTTACCTTCTATTTATCTGAACCGCCTCACCTGGCACAGGAATACGAAACCTCCACCTCCCTTCTAGCCATGTGAGCACCTGAAGATTTCCAGCTCTAACACCTGACCTCTGAGCAAGTGCACCACGATGCGAAGGGCTGATGAAGTACAAGGTCGGAATTAGGAATCGGGAGACTTCAAGTCTATGGAAGCATAAGACACCACCGTGACAGGGGTCAGTAAGTGATACTCTGGACATAAGTATCCATGAACTTTTTAGTTAATCTTGAATAAGGAAATCACCGACAATACCTTAGCAGGTTATGAACCACATTAAAAGCAGAAAACACTATCACTTTAGAAAGAGTGACGACAACTGTAAACTGACGTGGCATCTCTCAGAATGTGCCGTGGGGAGGGGGGCACCAACGGATGCTCCACGGGGTAACGACCGGGCCAGGGTGCGGAGTGTCCTGTGTCCTGGGCAAACCGAGTGCTCAGGCCAAGCGGACGGGTTCCCTCCCTGCAGGGCTGTGCCCAGCCCTGACCATTTCCACGCACACGGGAACTTAAGGAAAGAGGTCACGGGCATTGTGCAAACTCATCTGGCCATGGAACTCTTTTCCAGAGCCTTCTGGCCATGCTAGGGTTTGGGAAACATGAAATAACCAGTTATTTAAGTTAAGAAGAAACGGTCACATGTGGGCAACTTCACGTGACCAACCTCTCCGTGGCACTGGCTAGAGGCGCCCCCGACAGAGGTGGCGTGCCCTCCCTCCCTGGATGGAGCCTGCCGCTCGGAGGGACTGCTGGGCCTATCTGTGTTTCACCCACCATGACCCGCAGGCCGGAGACCAGCACTCACGTGCGGTGAACACTGTCAAAGAGCCGAATGGGTTCCACCACATGGGCACCCAACACTGGCAAAGACTCTGAAGCGAACCTCAATCCCGGTTTAAGACGGAAACCAGGTTCTTCAAGGAGAACCGATGTGCCAGAGGGCCGAGAGCACGTGCGGTCTGCCCGAGGCAAAGGGAAGAGACCAGCCACACCGTGGCCCGAGTGCGCGCTGCCAGCAGCCCCGGGACACACGAGCTGTTCCCAACACGGCCGTGGGGGTGGGACTCTGCCCTGTTACCTCTGAGCCTCTGATCTGGTGGCAGACCTGGTGGTGGCTCCTGAGGGCTCTTCCTCTTCCTCCTCTTCCTCCTCCTCCTCAGACTCCTGGTCTTTCTTGTCCTCAGCTGCTTCAGAAATGGATTTCTGGCGTTTTCTTTCTGGTTCTGAGGATTCTGTTCAAACAGAGGGGGAACACCTGGATTGTACAATTCCCAAAGACACTTCAGAAGGCCAGAGTTGTGGGGTTCAGAGCGCAGGGTGTCAGGGACTTACAGAGAAGTGCTTTTCCACTTCCTTTCTGCCGCAGCACTCGCCGCCCACCACTGTTTAACTTAGTCTCAAACACAGTTGGGACAGTTTACTTAGGCGGTTCACAGCCAGCACTCACGCGGGCCTCGCCTGCTCTCAGAAACGCATCTGGGATGTGCCATTTCTGACATGGGATTAGAGCCATTTCACACGTATTTACGTAACATTAATACTAGCTGTACCCTGCTGACTTTCCTCATCCAGAGGAAAACTCTCAGAAAGGTGATTTTGAAATAATAAGGCCCTGGAGTCAAGCATCTGCTAGGGACGTACCAGCATCGTCAGACAAGGTGAGCGAGCGCTTGGGCTTCCTTCCTCGGCGGCGCCCGCTCGCCACCATCTTCTCTTCACCGTCCTCCTGGAAGAGTGACATTTGCACTGACAGAGCTGTCCACTGCGCGTGCACCGAGCTTGTTTCTCAAAGACGTGTCTTGGTAAGAAAATCAATACTTACATTGCTTACACTTCTTTCTTGCGGGGCCCCTATTTCTTTACTGGACTCGTCTTTAAGAAAAGGGAGATCTCTGCATTAATACTTCATTAGTGCAAGACTAAATGTCAACAGTCTGGCTGTGGTACATGAACATACCAGTGCTAATTAATGCATTTTTATACAATTCACCACTGTTTTGTATTAGCCAAGTACAGCCTGAGTCAAAATAACTGGCACGCTGGAATGCCAGTCAAGACACTGAAGATTTGTCGTTAATAAGCTATGTGATGTGGGCAAATTACTCAAATTCACCAACCTCCGTTTTCACATGTAGGAGAAGCAGCTGGGTTCCGCTCAAATGCTCTGAACCCAGAACGGGAGGAGGAAGGGGACACTGAGGGATCCTCCAAAATGTACTGGGAACTGTAGGTCAGGATGGCAGACGTCACGCGAAATCTCACTGTTGCTCTGTGAGCATTACAATCCCATCTCACACTTAGGAAAAATGGGGCTCCAGGAACTTCAGCAATGTGCTCAGGGTCACATAACTGAGGAGCTGGGTGATAGCTGGAATTCTCTGCCTAAATACTTACGTTATGGTAACTAAAAAATATGTATTATTAGACTGTGCCAGGTTGTATTTGCCTGTTCTTTATGTATTTTGCTTTCCGTAGGTGCTGTACTTTTCTGAGACTGGATCTTGGTAAGAAAAATAAAGTTTAGTTCAATACACTATCTTCAAATAGCTAGAATTATGGGATACTCATACAACAGTCCACAACACAGGTACCTCTCCTTAGTGATGAGGCTGCAGCAGCCTCCCTTCTCTTGAGTTCAGTACGTTCCACACTAACATACATGGAAGAGCTGGACCAAGAAACAGGCCAACGGAGAAGAATCCTGTCTTACGCTGGTCATCCTCACCCGGGCTCAGAGAATGACTGCTAAACAACAGCCCCAACATTCCTGCACGGCTTCAATCTGAGTCTTTTAAAGGGCATTCAAGTTACGTAAGTTCTTGTATGGATTTCAAGTATTATAATATTGTGATTCAAAATTGGTTAAAAGGCAAACATAAGCAGAATCTCCTTTTTAAAACAAAGAAACTAACCAACCGAATCCTGACGTTATGTTGCAATGTGCTGATGTGGGAAAAACAAAACAAAATGAAACAACAACAACAAAAAAGAAACTAAGCAAGCAAGTAACAAACCTTATTTTCCAAGACATGAGAGGAACTGGAGTGTGGTCCCAGGTCACACAGTTAACTGTGGAGGCGTTGTTAATCTGCACCTGCTTGCCCCTGGTGACCGGAGTACGCCGCCCCCCACCCCGCCCCCCTGACCCAACCACGCTGCTTATTTGGTCCGAAGTAGCTGTCTCACTCACCTTTTTGCCTATGTGAACCCTTTAAAACCCACTAGTGGATCTTCTTGCTTTTATGTAAATTATTAAGCCATGAAATAAATATATACACATTGTGAAACATTCTGGAAAATGTAGGCAACACTAACATGGATAACATGGAATGTTCTCAGCATCCCATCACCCAGAGCGAATTATTATCAACATTCGTTTGGAACAAGGACAAAACCACTTGAAACAATTTTATCTCTTGCATCCAGGCTTTGTAAGCTGCAAAGGCTGCTTTCAGAATTCCTCCGAGAACAACAGGCTCTTGAGTTGAACTAGTATCTTCGTGATAAGAGTGCCCTGTCCCCAGCCTAGCCTACTTCTCCCTCACACAGGCCCAATGAATTGTGGTTTGCACAGGGCACAGTGCCTTGCCTACTCTGCTTTTTCTTGCCTTCACCCTCCTCTCTGAAAGCTTCCCAGACTTCTAGAACTGAGAAAGGCTCAGATCACAGGATAGGCCAATATGCACAGTCTCTCATGGCTACAAGGACAACTGTTTTTACCAAAAACACTTCAGCGAGGAGCAATGAAACTGTAAAAGCCACCCCAACAGCCTCCCGGGTCCCCCTCACATCACATGCAGAGCAACGCAGCCGGCACAAACCTGTCTGCATTCCTTTCAGTTTGCCGCCAGGTGGAGACTGTTCTACCTGCATTTAAAGAAACAAACAGCGCTGAAGCCAGCAGTTTGTCGTCATCCCCTAGAAGGGAAGGTCAGGACTGCTACTTACTATGGGGGCAGAACACCCGGGTCCTCTTTTCTCCAGCTGAGGAAGCGGAAGTGCACCCAGCAAACACGGACACCGTGCTTCTATCGGGGCTGCCTCGGCCCCTCCCCAGTTACTCCAGTCCCCGGCACTGGAGGCCACGTAGCACGGTCCAGTGTCAGCAGTCCCAACCCCAGCGAACCAGCTCACACCATGGGAAACGCACTACAGGTGCCCCTTCAGTTTTGTCGTCTTACAATAATTCTGTGGTCTCCAAGGAAATGGAGTCTCAAAAGGGTCTCGGTGCCACAGGGCTGGGAGTCAGTGCAGAGCTGAGGCGTGAATCCCACGTGCTTTTGTTAAGTCAGCAGACCCAGCTCTGTCCTTCTAATAATGTCCCTGAAACTCATGCAACGAGATCCTGATACAATGCCTCGGCTGGCCAAATACTTCAGGGTCAAAGATAAAGAATGTTTAAAAAGAGCACGTATCACCGAGGAATTTTCTGCATTGAAATCAGGGTACAATTTATTACAAAAGGAATGCCACAGAAAGTAGTAACACAGTGAGACATTAGCAATTTTCCTAAAGAAGCCATTAAGTATTACCTAAAACCATGTAATACAGCAAATTTCTGTATTTTAATGACAGGAGACCACAACAGGGTAAGTCCCTAGAAAATTTTTATGTAATCAAACTCACAAGTGAGGAAGGAATCAGACTGAAGAACTAATAATGCTTATGTAAAATATTAGTAATTAGATATTATTTGAACAGTTCTTCAATGTTTTATTTAAGAAAAATCATTTAGAGCTTTTCAAATACTTTTTAAAAATAAAGTTGTTCAAAACATTAGATACTGCAGTACACTCTTTCTAGGTCAAGAGCAAACATTCAGAGAGTTCTCATCTTTTGCAATTACTTACAGTGACAATGCCAGTATCTGTTTTGGAGTCTTCTTCTAAAAAATGCAAAAATAAATCTCACTTAGAACCTCAGCTTGAAACCTGCTTATGTGAACTAAAAACACACCGAACACCTACTTGTTTTCAATGCTGTCTCCACGGGGTGTTTACGAGGCCTTCCTCTTTTCCTTTTAACGACTACTGGCTGATCTTCCTAAGGGGAAAAGAAAGAAAGATGAATTTCATCCTCTGTTACACAAGTATCATCTCATTTTCTCAAAATGAGATTTCGACCTCCTTCTGAGAGGTCTGGAGTCCTGGCTCCGTCACTCAGAAAACGCAGGCCCTCCTTCCCCAGGGCCAGCCCCTCGCCTCCAGCACTGGCAGCTGTGTGTGAACCCACCGTCCTGAGGATTCTGAGGAAACACGATGCACATAAGCAATCTGTGTCAGCTTTGACGTCTGGAACAAATACGTACATCCATGTAAATTGGGGGTTACACTTGTGAGCAAACACTGTTCCTTATGAAGAATAAATAAAGGAGGTCACTGATTTTCTCACACAGAAGTATGGGAAAACAGAAGGACTGTTAAAAAAGACTGGCCAACTTGGCAATAGTTATCCAGAAGATCTGGCTAGGGGACAGGCTATTTCCCTTGTTTGGGGCCTGTCCAGGCCTGTGCAGTTCTGTGTCCCACTGGGCTCCGCAGACGTGAACGGGTCAGGAGTGAGCGGCCTCCCAGGAGGCCGTGTGAACCCGCATCCCAGGTGGGGCTGCTGGCGGGCCTTCCGCACACTCTGCCGCTGCTGCTCCCATTCTGTCCTGTCCGGACTCCTGGCGCAGCAGCGCCCTGCCCTCGGGCCTGACCTGGTGTGAGGCTCGGCTGCGCTAAGCTGCCAGGGCGGGAACCTGACGTGGCCGAAGAGGCACAGCTCTGGGTGGATCCTATGTGGCTATAACAGAAGTAGGTCTCATACAAATGTTTGGATAAAATGAAGATGAAAAGAACAAAATTAATCAAAATGACACTGATAAAATACACTGTATGAAATGGTGTCCCACTGTACTTAAAAAATAGCTTCTTCAACTCCTTTGAAAGTAATAAAGAAAATTTAGGTAACACCATTTAGTGTATTTGTTTTTAGTCCTTAAGTTAACCAGAAGAAATAAACAGGAAAGCCTTCCTTACCTCCTGAGACTTCACGTTTTCATCATCATTTTGCTCTGTCTTCTCGCCAGCGGCTTCACTGCTGCTGTACTCGTCTGCAGAAACAGTAGAGCTCGGTCACAGCTGGGGACACGGCCAGCCTCACGGCTGTGACACCACCAAGGTGACTGGCCCAGTCCCCGTCACACGTGCTCACGCACTCCACTCTCAGCCCTGTGCCACCAAAGTGAATAAGCAGAGTCTGGTTAACTGGCGAGCAGCACACTTTGGGGAGAACCGGATCCGAACGAGAAATGACACCCGAGCCCTACTGATGTCAGGCAAGTGCGTGACTGGGCGGTCACAGGGAAGCAAAGGAGGGAATGCCGTTTCCGCTGGTGAAGCCCGGCTGGAGGGGCCGGCTGCCTGCAGGGTTGGTCTCCCCTCAGAGTTTACCTCGGCGGGCGCGGCACTCACCTCTCTCTTCCATGGCTCGGGAAGCAGGACCACTTGCGTCAGAACTTGTTTTAGACGATTCTTCCAAATCCCCCGAGCTCTCTTCCTACAGAGGAGTCAAACAACAAGCCTCTTTTTCAAACTGCCTCCAGTTATCCTCCCAAAGTTTTCCTTTCTATTACAAAAACAAGTTTCTCAGTGGCCTTTCAAAATAGGTTGTCGCAAACTGCTTTAAAAAAGTAACTATTGTTGCTGTTAGCGAAACTGTAAAAAAGATACAAATTCTGCAGCAGAAGAACACGAGGTGAGATTCAACCACAAAGCACCAAGGCTGCTGTTTTTTGTTGGCCCTGCAAAATGGAAACCCTCTTCTCCCTCCCCCTGGATTTTGTGTTTTTAGAGGGAAATTCTACAGGAAGATAGAAACTTGTGTAGATTTTTTTTCTTCCCCTGGGAGGGAGGGATAAACTGGAAGGGTCTTCAGTGGGGCTGACTGACGGCAATGATCTCTCCTTCTAGTTAAATTACTCACTTTGGTTGCCAAAAAGTTTTGAGTATGAGACACCAAAATGTTTACATTATAATACTAATATATGAACAAAAATATATCTTAATGTTAGAATGCTGTTTTATGACAGTGAAAATACTACACGCACACATACATATGTGACTTTTTACTGAAAACGACGGGAAAATTAAAAGATGCCCTTCATCAGCTCCTCTGTGAACCAGGGAGTGTCGTCACAGGACTGCTGGTCTGGGAGGGCGGGCAGTGATACCTTCAAGGCCCCTTCCTTCCTTGGCTCCAACCAGTTGAAATTCATAATATGTGACTGACTTTCTTTAGCTGTTGAAATTCTTTTACTACTTTTTATTTAGTTTATTGGCTATGAAGGGAGGAAGAGAATCTGAACTGGTTTCAGTGCCTGGAAGGCACTACATGTATTTTTACAAGCTGATTTAACTCCTTTTGGAACAAGGTGGAAAAAATAAATTATGGAAAGAGAGAGAACAAAGAGACGGAGCAAGTCTGGAATAGACACTAAGGAGTACTGAGTCTCAGGAATGGAAGAACAGCCCGAAAGTGGTATCAGCCAGAGGATGGAGAAAGCTGGGCCTAGAACAAGAGGTGGGCCAGAAACAAAAACGGTAACCCCTAAGATGGAAACCGATCACAGGAAAAAAGGCAATGGGGACTGCCTATCCTTGCACAGCATATGTTTTAGGGGCAGGAAGTAAGGTAGAGAGAAGGCAGAATATTAACATTTTAACTTAACATGCGTTCCTGCATTTCACTGATTTGGTGTATATGTATCTGTAACAAAGCACATTATACTTTGGAAGAAAGCATCTAAAAACCTAATGAAGTCAACAATATGAACAAAATCTAAGCAAGGATTATATCTAAAACTGTGATAAAATATAATCACATAGTATAAAATTATACAGAAATCTATACATAAAACCTATATAATTGTATTAACTAATGTCATCCCAATAAATTTAATAAAAAAATACAAAGAAAGAAAAAAGAAAAAAATTGTCCCTGGATTTCTATTAGTTTCTATCTTATAATAAATACATTAAATGTAATTTTTGCTGTAAAAAATCAAAATAAAAAATTAAGTACAATAGTTGTGTTTTTCTTGAGTCTAAAAGTATGCCTTTTATAATACAGAGATTACTATTAGAGATATATACAGTAAGAGGAATAAAAGAATGAAAAAAATGTGTAAGTATTCACAGTGATATAATGAGGTTACTCCAAAACTGTCAAATGAATTAGGTGGAAAAAAATACCTTTGTGTCCTGTGGCTCAGTTTCAGAACGTGGCTTCCGCGCTGTTTCCACTGTGGGATCCAGGGCGTCTGCATTATCATCTGCAAGTCAGTTTGGACAGAGTCACAAAGGAACACAAAGCTAATGAAAAACGGAACGCACAGTCCCAGTTTAAGACAGCTTGAGGCTTCTCCCTTGGGCTCCTGATGCCATGAAGCTAGTGACTCCAATGCGTGTTTATACGTGATCTGAGCACTGAACATAGACAGGCCTCGGCCAAGCCCAACATTAATAAATAATAATATACAACCCCACAAATGCTCACGACACCAAAACACAGCCGTTCTGTGGAAAAGGCTTAGGGTGGGCAGAGCCCCCAGAAGTATCTGAACTCCCTGAACAAGTACCTAAGACACAGGTGGCAAACACAAGGCCCGCAGGCCGAATCTGGCCCTCCACCTTGTTTCTACCTGGCGGCAGCGCCAAGCTCTCACTCAACTGTTAGAAAGCAGTTACATTTATACAGTCCTAAAATTACATTTGGCCCTTTGAAGGCAACCGTGAGGCTGATGCCCCGGTGAAAATGAGTTGGACACCCCTGAAGAGGTACAAATTAATGATTAAGATCATGGGCTTGGCTGCGAATCTCTCCGAATCTTATTTTTTTATTAAGTGGTGATAATACCTAACACATAGTTACTATCAATACATATACAGTACCATGGATAACATCTACAGTATGAATTCAATGATTATGAAATAGTTATGTTCCTCACCACAAGTGTTTATCCGTTCTTTCTCACATATTATTTAATAACTACTTATTGAATTTGTACTTGGTGTCAGATATTAAAGTATAAAAGTCTCTGCACTGTCCAGTATGCTAGCCAATAGCTGCATGTGGCTATTGAAATTTAAATTAATTAAAACGGAATAGAGTTAAAAACTCAGCCTTTCACGTGTACTGACCCCACTCAAGTGCTCAATAGTCCCACAGGGCTGGTAGCTACTGCCCTGGACAAAACACACACAGAACAGAGCAGTTCCCATCGCTGCAGCACGGTCTACTGAATGGCAGTGTCACAGACCAGGAGAAAGTCAGACAGCACGAGGTGCAGAAGGGCCACTACGCGCCCTCCGCACAGTGTGTCCCGAGCTCTGCGGGGCGTCTGTGTATGACCCCGGCCCGGTTACAGAGGGAGCCGGGGTCTTGTGTGTTCCAGGAGTTGGGTCTTGCAGGGAACAACCTAGTTTCTAGATCAAGTCCAGAAAAAACCCTGCAGGGGTCAAGTAGGCTGGAAACAAACGGACTCGAGAGCCAGGAAGTGAACAATTGCAGTTTGCCCTCAACCGACACAGGCTTGACTTTCAAAGTCTGCGTCTCCATGGAGCCATGCAGTTCAAACCCACATTCTGCAAGGGCCAGCTGCATTTTCCACCCTCAGCGGGGAATCTGTGTATGTGGAGAGCTCATTAACATCACACTCAGATTCCCAACTTCGCAGGTGGACGGGGCCCCAACCCTCGCGCTGAGCAAGGGTCAACTGCACTACCCTCTAGAGCAGGGGTGTCCAACTCATTTTCACCGGGGGCCACGCCAGCCTCACCGTTGCCTTCCAAGGGCCGAATGTAATTTTAGGACTGTAGAAATGTAACTACTCCTTAACTGTTAAGGAGCTGAAATTACATTTAGCCCTTTGAAGGCAACCATGAGGCTGACGTGGCCCCCGGTGAAAATGAGTTGGACACCCCTGCTCTAGATTTTCTGTCATCAACCCACTGTTTTGCATGTGAAAATAGTACGATTTTCAAAGATGTCTGAAATAGGAAGATGTATACTCTAAATACCCAGTTCATCTTCTGAAGAGGGGTAATGCTTCTTTCTTTTTCTTTTAGGTGTATGCCTTTCTTTCTCTTCCACCTGGAATTAAGAATGACTCTGTTAGAGGCACTTGAATTTGCATCCTGTCTACTGAAATGGGCACAATCGCTTCTCACCTTTGGAACATGTTTTTATATATTTTTTAAAAGTCTAGAATAACATTTTTGGCATCTAGATTTGAATTAGACTAAGCTTGGGTCTTTTTTTTATTCTAACGTAAGTCCATACAAAACCATCAAATCTGTTTCTGGTTACATACTACACTTCAACAGTTCTAAATTACATTGGAAAAAGCAGTTCTTATTTTACCATCTCTGAAGTCAAGCTACGCCTTATAATCGGCAGCATGTCATGCACTAACTGGCAGTGTTTCTCTTCTAGTGCCCATGGAAGGGCCGGGGGAAGGCAGCAAACGCAGAGGCAGGCCTGAGCACACCACGCGGGCACGTCCAATGACCCTGGGATCTGCTGGTCACCTGACGTTACGTGAGCACACACAGATGGAGGTGCCGGTGAGAACTCTCACCACTCCACTGTGGTTTTCACATACACCAAGAAGTAAAGCCTTTGTGCACAGGTGAAATCTCTCTGTATAAAACATGAAATCCGTAATTCTAAGTCAGGAAAACCCACCTCTTCAGAATTTGCTTCAACACTGTGACCTCTCATGGCCTCCGTGTTGTCTTTGCTACCACTGGACACGCCTGAGTAATAAACAAACAAGAAAACCACCTTAAATATTCATTAATCCCAACATTACTTTGGGGGCACGTGGCAGGGGAGGGAAGGAGGGAAGAACACTGCACAGATGACTGCAACGGCTCCTCCCAACAACTATGTCGGGAAAACCCCACGGCTTCCACTTCTAGACGCGAGTCCGCAGGGCTCAGGGAGGGAGGAGGACCCGAGCCTCACACCACAGCCCGGGTAGTGCACAGCACGCACAGGCGTCTGCGGAAAACGAGCAGGTGTCACGTCACACTCATCTGGGCAGCGAACATCCCGAACCACCTGACAATACCAACTATGGGAGAGGTGTGGAGTGACAGCTGGGAAACCGCCTGGCGACAATTTGGCACATTCAGTCAAGTGGAAGAGGTGCCGGCTGACCCAGCAATGGTGCACCTGGAGTGACAGGTGCACTCACTACACAGGCACTGGGATAGGGACAGGATCCCACGTGGGAGCACTCTATATAATTGGGAGAAGTGCCAAAAAAACCCTAAAGAAGCAAAAAATAATAACTGCTGTATTCACATGTAGAATACTAAAGAGCAAAAGGAAAAAGTTCACCCACATGACAACATTTCAGAACATCATGCTGAATGAGCAAACGTGGAGGAGCCAGGCTCCACCATGCGGCACCCCCTTCCTAGAACACGCACCAGAGGCTGCACGTTGTGTGTGGGGACAGGCGTGGCGAGTGCAGAGTGGTGGCTCCCTGGGGAGCAGACAAACGGAGTCTGGGATTGGGAGGGTCTAGTGTGGATTCAACTGTATCTGTAATTAGCGTTTTTAAAAAGTACCTGAAGCACATGTACTAAGTTTTAAGATATGACAAAACTAGGTGATGAGTACATGGACTTATAATTATTGCTGCCTTTTTAGTGTGGATTCAACTGTATCTGTAACCTTTTTAAAAAGTTTCTGAAGCAAATATGCTAAATTTTAAGATATGACAAAACTAGGTGATGAATACAAGGATTTATAATTATTGCTGCTTTACTTTGGTTTGACATACAGTATAACACATTATAAAGGGGATTGCGGCCTCTTTCCCCATTATTGGAAAAGAGAATTAGCAAAATCAGTAGGAACGTAGAAAATTCTATGTTCTGTTTGAGAAGAGAATTATCCCTCTGGAGCTGGCAGTCCTCACGGGTGTTTGGGAGTGAGACCTAAGCCCTGGGACGTGACACTCCTGCTCCGGGCCCACCTGAGACTGCCTGTCAGAAGGCAAGGGCGTCCAGTACTCAGAGCAGAACTTCTGCGACAGTACAAACCACAGGGACTGTACCCTCTGCATTCACAATGACTGAGTCCACTGTGAGGAGACTGGCAAAATCCTAGTGTATGAGGCAAGGCACCACGTATAAGGTGCACGGCCTTGAACTAGCCACTGGGCCTCTCATGCCTCACCCTCCTCAACCACTGACATGACACTGTTGGCACTCACCTTACTGCATCGCATAATAAATGAGAGAAAATCTGGGAAGTACAGTAATCAGCACAGAGCCAGGCACACAGGAGGCACTTAACAACAGGGAATTATAATACTATGAAAATCACTACTCTGAAATTCATCAACTTACCTTCTTTGTTATGACATTTGCTGTGAATTTCTTCATTTGTTCTTGAGCCTGAGTTTTCGACCTAAACAGACAATAGAAAATGTTGTTAATGGACAATCTGAGAAGTGTTGGGAGCAGAAAGGAGAAAAAAAAAAGGTAACTGACATGACTGGCTGTTTGTGGGATGATGAAAGGAGCTGGAATGCATGTTCTTTTTAATTTCACCAGGAAGTTCAAGAGCACAGAGCCATCTTCCTTTTGAAGAAGTTTCCATTTAGTAATTATCATCCTACTATGTTTATTCTCCTTTAATATGGTACGGCAAAAGAATAATACGAGAAAATACTTCTGAATTCTATACATTCTTTTCCCATCCAATGATCCCTCATGATATTTTCTCCTTTATTTAAAAATGCTGAAGGGTTCTGTCACTCTGTCTTAAGATTTTCCTTTGGTAAATCTTATCAATTGCATTTCTCGATTTATTTATTTATTCATTTATAGACAGAGAGATGTTGTTCCACTTATTTATGCATTTATTGCTTCATTCTTGTATGTGCCCTGACTGAGGACTGAACCTGCAACCTTGGTGTATGAGGATGATGCTCTAATCAACTGAGCTACCCAGCCAGGGGCTTTTGTTTCTTTTTTCACTGAGGTCTCAGAATATCCTACAATGTTTGAAATCCAAGCTACAGAATTTCATGCCTACTTAGAAAGGCTGGCTCTGCTGAGTGGGGACTTGGATTCAGGGAAGCTGTGAGGTAGGACGGTGCACATTCTCAGGGTTACAATCTCCTTGCTGGCTCTACAGGGTAAACCTGAACCAGACAAGCGGGGTTTTTCTTCCTTCCTACTCAGCAGACTGTGTGCATGCCTCCAACTACAAAACAGGGTATTTCAACAGGGTGAGGAGGGCCCTCTGATGCCAGTTGTCTGGTGCTAAGTCCTCTAGGAACTCAGGAAAGGACGTGCCTGTCTGCAGTTTGCAAGTGTTTACAAAATGTTTGCTCCTGGTATGAAATCAGGTCTCCAAAAATGCCTTCGGAAATACAAAAAGGAAAAACAATTTTCAAATACAAAAGGGATCATGAGAGCCACATGTGAAAAAAATATGTCTACATGGCCATTATAATTTGGTATCTCCAGAAAAGCCTTCCAAAAATATAAAGCTAATGTCGGTTCTCAAACAAAATCTGTTTTGTCTGCAGTACGGTGATCAATTCATGTCAGGAGCTGACATGCAAGGCCCTTATGGTCATCACGAATAGGAAGTTCAGTCCTTTGAAGGGTTTCATTAGCATTCACACACCGGGTGAGCTTTCTAGGCTGAGCCACGTGGGCCTTCTCCTATGTCCTGGTGTCATTTCATGATGCTGGCCTCGATTCCATGCTGCTGAATGCAGAGGGACTTCCCTGGGGGTGGTGGGGGGGAACAACTATGCATACTTCGTGACCTCAGCGGTATGTGACAGCTGACTGCAGCAGAGGCCGAGTAAAGACCCCGGTCAGTGTGCTAAACTCCCGGGCAGAGCAGGCCATCTAGGGCCTCCTGTCTCCTTCAGAAATGCGCAGGCAGCCCTCTCAGGACGTCTCCTCCACGGCCACTCTCAACACACTAAACCCAGACAACCCAGGGATGATAACCAAACCCCGACACTGTGGCGACTCACCCTCGGTGATTCATTCAACACCAAAGGCTCTCTCTGCAGTTCAGCTGTTCAAAACAAAAATGAGAAATAAGGAAATTGAGCTGCAGAGAAACAAATTTAGAGATGTTTAGGGCAGTGAGGTAGGACTATATTGCTAAGGGAATTATAAAGATGATCTGATGAGTCATCTTCTACAATCTATGTCTGTCCCCCTACGGGAAGAACCACAGAAATGACTGCTGCCCGCCTTTCCGCTGTAATGGCAGTGGCCCCATAGATCACTGCAGTGCCTGCTATGCTCATGACCGGAAGCTCAGAGGAAAGGTGGAAGACCTTTACTGACTGTTAAGCCACAGGGTAACACTGGTTCACTTAAAAATAATGCCATGAAATGAAAAGTCAGCTCCCAGCCCCTCAAACAGCAAAGATCTATTTATATTCTCTGGAAACTTGAAGTACAAGGTCTACTGTTTCTACTCAACAGTGACAGAACGCACATTTTTCTTCTAAACAACTTCCTTTTACGTAAGTAGATCTCCCATTGAACCGTGCCTAAACACAGTGATCTGAATTATAACTGTGGGAACAACGGACTTCAGAACCTCCACAATGGTACCTTTGGGACCATGACAAGTGGGATGTGAATTATGTGTACTGAAATTCATACACACAAATTGTAACTAATGCCTCTCTCTGAGTTTCGGATCCCTTTGTCAGGGTCGGGGTCAGGGTTTCCATGCGTTGACCCGAGGGCCTCACCAGCCTGGGGACGGCCGTTTAGGCTGGCCTGACAGACACTTCTGCCTGCAAGCCTCTCCGGGCCCCGCACTCGGAAGGCTGCGGGGAGTCCCCGCCCTGACCGCCCCAGGCGGGCCTGAGTGAGGGTTCATACCCACCGCACCTTACACGCTGCCTTTCTCTTTGCCTTCTCCACCGACTGCACACCTACGCATCCCTCAATATTTAGCTCCAAAAAAGGGGAAGAGATAAGTATTTATCAAAATTCAAAACCTATATATTCTTTGACCTCCCAATTCACTTTTCTGGAAATACTTGGGGGAAACACATAATTACATGAGTGGGAAGTTCACCGCAGCTTCACTTATAACAGGAAAAACTGCAAAAACTGGAGCTGCTGAGATCTGCAAACAGGAAAACGCACTACGGATTACTATGCAGATGAAGTCAATCTGTATACACTGACCGTGAAGGAAGCCCACAATGTAAGGCTGAGTGAAAAACAAGAAATTACTGCACAGACAGTATAAGTATTATGATTTCATGCCCTGACCGGTGTGGCTCAGGTGGTCCTCCCATAAAGCAAAGGGTTGCTGGTTCGATTCCCAGTCGGGGCACATGCCTGGGTTGTGGCCCAGTCCCTGGTTGGGGCGTGTGAGAAGGGTCTGACCAGTCGATGTGTCTCTCCCTCCCTCCCTGCCTTCCCCTCTCTCTAACTGCAGGTGACATTGTGGCTTCTCTCCTACACTTCCCCAGCCCCGGCTGTGGTCCAGGGCGCAATGTGGTTTCAGAGATGGCAACGGCACTTAGTTTAGGGTGCACGCAGCTACTTAAGCTGAATTACAGTAAATCTTACGACTTTGGCCACAAATAGTAGGACAAGGATATTTTTCCAGAGATCATAAATGAGAAAGCAGTTACCCCTGCTGGGGGCCAAGGGAGAAGAGAAGAGAGTGGGCCTTTTAAGATGTGTCTGTGGGGAGATCATCTAAATCACGCTTCGCCTGTACTTTCAGGTTTGTGAATGCTATGGACTGGATGTGTGGGTGCCCTGAAGTGCACACGGAAGACCTAGCCCCCAGCGTGACACTACTCGGAGCTCAGCATTGAGAGGTGATCAGGTTTAGATGAGGTCCTAAGGGTAGGGTTCCCGTGACAGGATTAGTGACCTTATAAAAAGAAGAAATAAGAGATATTCTCCTGTGTGCCCCCGGCCCATACCCACACACCAAGGAAGGTCATGTAAGGACAAAGCCAGGAAGAGAGTCTTCACTGGAAACGTGACTGGGCTGACCCCATATATTCAGGCTTCCCAGCTTTACAACCGTGAGAAATAAACATTTGTTGTTTAAGGCACTCAATTTATGGAAGTCCCACAATGTGAACTAAGACAATGAGCTAACAAATTTGAGCAAATATTTGTAGACTTTTATTACTTGCAACCAAGTCACCCTGACTCTTCCATCTGACTGGCACACACATTTCAATGTTGTAAAAAACAAAAACCAACTAGCTTATATTTGATCACATACGCTACAGTTCCTATTACTTTTTTCCTGGTTAATGGGTGAATCAGAAGAAAATGCACAATGATGACTAGAGTGCAACCCTGGAAAACTTCTGTAATGTCACGACTCTTCTCATTTCCATCTCCCTAGCCCTGCAGTTCTCAAAGTGTGGTCTAGGCACTCTCGGGAGTTCCTAAGACCTTCCGTTAAGGGTACGCAAGGGCCAAAGCGCAGTCATAATACTAAGATGCTAGTCACCTTTTAAACTCATGAGTACACAGTGAGCTTTCCAGAGGCCACATGATGTCCCCACAATTATCTGAAAAGACTATTACAAAAATCCAACCGTACATGTGTGATGCTGGAGTTTCTTCACATACTTCAGCCAAGACAACAGACTAGCAACAGACTGACTGCAGAAACATTTCAGAGAAACCAGCTATTTTCTCTTAACCTAGACTTAGAGATTTGCAAAAATAGAAAATAATGTTACCTTTAATAGATTTTGTTTTGGAACATCTTCCTATTTTTCATGAAAAACAATGTTATTTATGTTAACTCAGTCATGGTGAGTTAATTATACTCAATGTATATTTTATAACTTTCTCAGTTTTAACTTCTCACTTGGTAAATGTTAACAGGCATAATCCATAAAAGAAAAGCTCTCTGTGGTCCTCACTGAATTTGAAGTGTCAGCGGTCCTGGACCAGGGAGTCTGAGTTGCTGCCCTAACTGTCCCCGACACTGGGCAGTCCCCTAACAGTCTGCAGCGGACACGGACCGCTGAGGCTCGCGGAGACCGGAAGAGGCTCTGCAAGCTGGAAGGAGCCCTGGCGCAGCCCGAGGACCGGAGCAGCGCTGCAGGGAAGTGGGCGCGCCCGCTGCGGACCTGCCTACTGCAAATGAGCGGTGACAACAGCACCGGGAAGGGAAGGAAAGCACAAAGACACGCTTGGGGATGGGGCAAGAGTTTGCTCAAAGCAACTTTCTATTTGCCACAACGATTTGGAGCTACCAGATTTAAAGAATTGCCTCATATAAAACTGATTGACACTTCATAAGAAAAGGTGTATGTTAAAGATGAAATTAAGTCAAGTTTTCTCACTAACCTATTTTAAAAAGTGAGAAGAAAATTCCTACAGCCTGTCAGCATATTGTTATGAACCAGCCACTGATTTTAAGCTGCAACGAAAGGTAAACAACCTGCTAAAAGGAGCTTACTTGTCCCAGTCGGCTTTCTCCCACGTGGACGTTCTGATGGTGCTGGAATCTCATGGCTGTTCTCTTCTTCTGCCAGTAGAAATGTCTAAAAAGTCCAAAGCACCATAAAAAAGAGTTAACTGCAATTTTTATAACAAGGCAAGATGAACCTCAAATGAATGGAAAAGAAACGACACAAACAAAACCCCAGCACCTTGTAATACACAAGCCTACTTTCAAGTCTGCACAATTTCAAAATGAATATATGTCAGCCTTTAGAAACAAACCAAAAATTTAATCTAATCCATCCATCAGTGGTTCTCCTACTGCTTTGAATTAAAACTCCAATTCAGGGCAACACACAAGGCCCTTCTTGCTCAATGCCAACCCCCTGCCAGGCTTGTGCTGCAGCCCCGCTGACCTGGAACCACCACAGTGCCTGGGGCTCACCACTGGCCCTGCCCTCTGTCTAGAACATGCTTCTGTGACTGTAAGGCTTTCTTTCTCCTCTGGTACACTTGTACTCTAGTTGCAAAATTCAAACACTAACTCAACTGCCCCCGTTGTAAGCCCTCCTGTCTGCCTACCCACTGCTCCGGCTCGGTGAGGACAGCCCCCTCTGCACTGCTCACAGTGCCCACGCTTACCACTGTGCTGCTGTGCGTGCCTGCAGGCTCCACGAGGTCAGGTGGAGAGGGGCGGGGAGGCTAAGTTGGGTATGTACACCAACAGGCCACTACAAACTCGACTTTATTCTAAGTATAATGGAAAGCCATCGGAAAATTTAGGCAGTTTAATGACATGACCTAATTTACGGTTTTCAAGATAGCTCTCAGGGCTGTAGTGATAATCCCAGACTGGAGGGCGCTGGGGAGGGAGGCAGTTCCACAGGGACACTACTAAAGCCCTGGCTTGGACTAGTGTAGTAACTGTAGAAGCAGAAACAGATGGACTCAAGCTATACTTTGGAAATGAAAATTGTGAGAACTGACAATGCAGTCCTGACTGGTGTGGCTCACTTGGTCGGGCATCGTCTCGCAAAGTGGAAGGTTGACAGTTCGATTCCCAGTCAGGGCACATGCCTAAGTTGTGGCTTCAGTGGCTGGTTGGGGTGGCAACCAATGGATGTTTCTCTCTCGCATCAATGTTTTTTCTCTCTCTCCCTACCTTCCCCACTCTCTAAGGATAAACAAACAAATAAAAGAACTGGTAACGGACTAAATGTTTAGTGACAAGGAGAAACAGAGTGACTCGGGTTCTGGTCTGAGAACACGGGACTGAGGGTGGCGTCATTTACAGAGATCACTGAGGTGCTCTGCCCCCCACCCTGATGTAACAACAACAATACTTAAGTGTCTTAAGCACAATGAAAACAAGAGAGGTACATACTGCTTAAATGCATTATGTGTACACACAGGGCAAAATGGCACCTAACACCATTTGCAGCTCAGCAGACCTGCATTACCAGCCATACCTCGGTTTTCAAGTTGGCTTTCACGTCCAATCCTCCCAAAACATTCGATGGAGAGTCTTCGTGGCCTAATGAAATTTAAAACCATTAAACCAATTTAAGAATCTGCTTGTAAAATACAATCTGAACCAAAAGGTGACAACAAAATGTCCCTATCCAGCATGCCACGCCCACTTTGCTGTTTTCCTCTGTAGTCAGTAGAAAATAGCAAAGACGAACACGTACAAAACTCATCAGAGGAAAAGCAGGGCCACTTCCTTTCTGAGGAGAGAGAGGGCGGACTGTTCCTGCTGTTTAGATGGCTGCCCAGAAAGTGCTATTTGTGGAGACATCTTATTTCCAAGTGTTTAGGGAAATTTTCAGGGCCACCGAGGAATATTCTCGATAAAAAAGGTGATTTATGAATAGACTCATTTCACCCACTTTACGCTGACACAGCAAAATCAAACATAAAGTTAGAAACCCGTGAAGCAGACGAAAGAAAATGGAGTTTTTCCCTGGTAGAGACTCAAGTCTGTCCCTGTCTCGGACCTTTCTCTCTTCTGTCCCCTGCGCCTCTGCGACTTGTGGCTCATATAAGCCTCCAAAGAAAATCCTTTCTTTCTCCAAGAGACTGCAGGTTTTTCCTTGCTAAAGCCTTTCTATTTTTGCTCCTTCAAGAAAAAAAAAGGCAGTGCAGGGGTGGGGAGGAAGGAGTAATAGACTACAGGGATGATTAAGTCATAAAACTTGCAGAGTATTCAATTTACCTCAGGCTGAGTTCAATGCAAAATTTTGAAGTTACTTATTTCAACGCTGTGAACATTTCTTAATGTCTCCTACTTAAGTTCCTGTAGTGAACAGGACGAAAGCACAGGCCTCTGCTTCCTGGGGCTGCATTAGAGGACACCAGAGTCTGTCCCAGTTTGGAAGTCCAGCATGCTGCGATTCACACAGCTCGAGTGGGGAAGGAGCCAACACCCCTGACCCTCTTGAGTGCGGCCCAGGCCCCTCTGTGTCCTCATAGCATCCTGTGCTTTACCCAGTTCTAAGCACCTGTCCCATGACAGTGTCACTGCCTAATTCCAACACGCGGCTGACCCCCAGGGCCTAGCACAGTCGGAGCTGGGGCAGTGTCCGCAGTTGGATTGTATACTGAATGACTGCACTCAAAGCTTATATACTGAAAGCCATCAACCATTTCTACTAAGACCAACATTCCCTGAAACCTGTTAGGAGAGAACACATTTTCTCTTAAACAAAATCTAAGCCAGAAACTGCTCATTTTATCTGAATAAACTCAGGTTTTTTTTTTTTCTTAAGTGCTCCCTTGATTACAGTAACCAGTTGGATTGAATTGACACATACTGCAAATCCATGAGAACAGAAATGATGCTTACTTTTGTGTTATTATCCCCACTTTCTAGAACAGAGTAATGTTTTCTAAAAGGCATTCAAGTACCATGCAAGATACTTCAACTCTGTGAACCTATTTGCTCTACTGTAAAATAGGGGTGACAAAAAAATTTACTAATTCCACAGGGCTGCTGAGACACCAGAAGGTCAGGGAGGCTAGTGACGTGCAGCCGTCTCCTGCCTCTTCCCCCCGTCCGTGAGAAAGGGGTCTGAGGCCTTAAGCTTTGAACACAAGCGTCTTTTGGAGAAGCCTGACCTTCAAGTCTGACAAGTTATTTTGGGACATTTGGGAACCAAAACCGTGTTTTGGAAAGCTGTTGTAAATTACTCTATACACAATCACCTCCGTAAGATGTTGAAGTTCCCAATTAGAGAGATCCTCACCTAGGTCACCCAAACTTTCTTCAGGAGAAACAGTGGCCGTGAGGTCTCCTTCCTTCTGGAAGGATTTCACCATGCCATCTCCTGTTTTCCCAGCTGACGCCTGGACGGTCCGTCGGGACCCACTGTGATCACTCTCCACGGTCAAGTCCTGCTTACGCTCCGCTGCTGACACAGCCACACGACAGGCAGCCGGAAGGACTGCCTGGGAAGGAGTGATGTCTGACTCTTGGCTGTGAACCCTCTCGGTGCCGGTTTTCAAGTCACCCTCAGGCTCCTGCTGGGTGGGAGGAAGAGAGGGCTGCTCTGTGTCAGTGGCTCTGACATGTGGCATGTCACCAGCTGGTTTAGCACCAGTATTTGCTGCTGCCAAAGAGCGAACACCGATGGAGTCCTCAGCCGTCAACGTTTGCTCTGGTCTTCCCAGGCTGACAGGTGAGCCAGCTCCCTTCTCCAAGTCCCTCCCTGCTGCACAAGGTGCCTTGGTGCTGTCTCCAGCCACCCCTGCCTCAGGGCTTTTATCCAGGCTCTGAACTGAGCTCAAGGACACTCTCTTCTCCTCCAGCAATCGGCCTCCCTCTGCAGAGAGCATGCTGACTGGTGCCCTGATATGCCCTTCCCGGGGGCTCATTTCTTTTCCTTCTGTGAGTGGCCCAGGACACTGACAGTTGTTCTCAGCAATTAGGCTGGGCATGGGGACCTCAGACTTGCTCACCTTTGCAGCTGACAGGTCACCTCCTCCTTCTGGGTTGCTAGCAGTCAGTGGGTCCTCTTCGTGCCTGTCCAGGCCAGTGACAGAAAGCACACACTCAGCGGTACTGGTGGAGATGATGGCAGCATCACTCAAATCCTCCATCTGCACAACTGTGGGCCGCTCTTCATCCTGGGGGACGGCACCCCTCATGGCCGCTTCCCGTCCTTCAGAGGTGCTTGTGGAAATCACGGTAGTGTCGCTGATCTCTTCCGCAGGGGTGGCCGCGGGATGGACTTCCTCCTGAGGGACAGCACTGGACACAGGGCCCTCACAGTCCTCCACTGAGCTTGTGGAGATGACGGCACTCCCATCTTTCTCCTCCACGGCTGTGCCAGGCTGCTCGTGCCCACCTTCCGCAGCTCCCCCGGAAATGGAGGCCTCGCACTCCTCCGCTATGCTGGTGGAAATGAGCGCGCACTCATCCTTCTCCTCCTTGCTGGTTGAGGCGAGAGGACTTTCCACGTCTGCGGGTGCGCTGGGCATAGGCACCTCAAAGTCGTCAGTGTTGACCAAGACGGGGCCCTTGGCTCTTTCCTCAGCTGTTGCCACTGGCTGCTGGCCGCCAACACACAGGGTGGTCGTGGCGCTGGAGACAGGCACCTCGCACTCCTCCCCTATGCTCGTGGAGATCATGGCACACTCGTCTTTCTCCGCGTTTCTCGCTGCAGTGAGCTGGCCCTCCTCTCCCGAACCTGCACTGGGCATGGGGGCCTCGAATTCCTCCGTGTTCACTCTGGGGCCTTCCACGTTTTCTTCAGTTCTCAGAGCACTGGAATGACCTCCCACGTCCCTAATGGTGCTTAACTGTGAAGTGTAATCATGTGTGGTACTGGTGGAAATCACCAAGCCTGTGCCTTGACTTTGGCCCCCAGTAACACAAGTCTGGCGGGTAACATTGCCACCGGCTGTGGTCGCCATGAGGCCATCACACTCCTCATTTTCCACAGAGGTGATGGCCCCCTCATCTTCTTTCTCACTCGGCGATGTCCGAGGGACTTCATACTCTGGAACAGCACCAGATACCAGTTCCTCACAACTGCCCCCCACCAGACCAGTGGAAATAGTGGTGTCTTCAACTTTGCCTTTGCCGGCGAGCTGACTGTCGCGTTGACCTGAGGCTGCGCTGGTCATGGGCCCCTCGCAACCTTCAGGCCCTGGTGCTGCTGCTCCATTCTGCCTTGAAGCCGCGCTGGTCACGCTGCTTTCCACGATCCCTTTGGCACTGGAGCAGATCTCTGCATCTTTCATTTCCTTCTCGGCACCGCTCACACTGTGGACGTTGCTCTCCTGTGCATTTCCGGCAGCAGCTCCAGCCTCAGCGGGCCCGTGCCTGGCTGCAGTCCCAATGCGACTGTCTCCTTCTTCTGCACTCTCACAGACGGGCGCCTCCTCGCTTTCTTCTATCCCCGTGCAAGCTGAAGCATGCCCAATTTCGTTTCCTCTTCCAGTGCTAGTCACAACACCCTCACCTTCGTCATCCTCCTCTTTGGCACCCGTGCTGGTGACAATGCCCTCATCATCACAGGGACCAGCAGCGACCAATGGTACGTCAGTGACTTCTTTGGCTACTGTGCTGTCCATAGCACTCTGTCCAGTTTCTTCAGACTCAGAACTTATCGCGAAGCCTTCGCTGCTCTCTTCCAAACCTGTGCAACTTGCTGGCCCCTCTGCATCTTCCTCCGTTATCCCGGTGCTGGTGACAGCACTCTCCCCCTCTGTACCGTCATTCCCAGAACCGTCTCCTTCCTGGGTGGCATTCATTCCTGGTGGAGTGTCATTGTCCACCAGGACAACAGCTGCACCTGTAACCATATGCTTCTCCTGTGGCCCTGCACCAGTGACTGGGCACATCACAAAGCTCCCGCTTCCCCTTTCTGCTCCTGTACATGTCACAGTCCCCTCGGTTTCTTTTTGGGGGCCCATCCTTGTCACATTTCTCTGGAACCTGTCTACCTCTTCACTGCTCAATGACTCCTCTCGCATTTCTGTCCCAGCACTTGTTACGGCTCCGTCACTTTCGCTTTCTCCGGTGAAAGTAACAGCTCCCCTGAGGCTTTCTGAATCTCTGCTGGAAGAACCATCACATTTTCCTTCAGAGCCAGCACTGGTCACAGCATCATCTTTCTCCTCTGTCACAGCACTGTTGACACTGTCTTCAACTGTGACTGCCTGGGCAGTCACTGGGTCTGCTGCTTGCTCTTCAGATCCAGCCAGAGTACACTCCCCACTTTCTCCCTCCTTGGTGCTGGTAAGGAAGGTTTCACTTTCTGCCAGGCCCTCTGTGACCACACCCCCACCTTCCTCGGCTGCGGCAAACACAGTGCACCGCCCAGCTTCCACACCCGAGTGGAGAGCATTATTTCTGGAGCCCCCCGTGAGCCCTTCATCAGCTTCAATGCTTGTGCAAGGCACTGCCACCTCCTCCTCTTCTCCTCTTCCTGAGGAAGTGGTTGTGGCATTCCCAGCTTTTACTGAGTCTAAGGGAAGGCCTTTGTCCTTCCCTTCTGTACTAGTGGCCAGAGAAGTCTTCTCTGCTCTGCCAGAACCGGTTATCACATTCTCAGTTTTTCTGTTCCTTTGGTGTGAAACAGAGGAGGCAGGGTTACCTCCAGCACTGGTGTCTACCTCACTATTTCCCTTCCTTCTTTCAACATCAATTGACACATGTAGTACTTCACCCGAGCCTCTACTGTGCTCAAGTTCAACAGTTTTAACATCTTTCTCGGTGCTCATGCCCACAATGCAGTCAACAGCGATGCCATCCTTTTGGCCATTTGCTATAGCAGTTCTAACTGTCTGCCTTGAAGTGAGCTCTCTACTTATGTCACTTTCTTTCCTGGCCACGTGCACCAAGTCACCTTCTTTGTTAACATTCTCATTTCCCATAATTGTGTCTGTTGACTTGCTATCAAGAGGCATGCTTCCTTTCCCTTGTTTACTGTGCGGGATGGTGGCCTGGGAACCTTCTGGAATGTTTTTTTTGCTAGTGAGGCTTGCTTTTGCTGGCCTATCTGCTGTGGAAATTGCACCACCTTCTTTGCTGAGACTTGTCCTAGGGACTTCGGATTCCTTAACAGTCAAACTTTGGTTAGGGAGGTCAGAGTGGTCCCCCAGGCAGGTGCTGCCTGTGCCTTCTAAAACATTTCTCCTGTCAACTACAGGTGTTACATCTGCATCATGAGATGGTTTCTGAGGCACAACAGTCACCGAACTTAAGGACGGGGAGGGGTCTAAATTCGTGGAATGTTCAACAGCGTCTCCTTGAGCAACACGCTCTTCAGCAGGCCTGGTGTGTTTCAAGTTCTTTTGCGTCTTCTCATTTTCTGATGGAGCACAAGGCAACATGTTATGACTAGCTTCAGAGTCTGCACTGGAGTCCTGAGTTCCTGGTTGAGTTGGTGTTTTCTCCCGGGGGTTTGGTTTGGATGTAGCACTTTGGATATGCACTTTCTTGGTCGTGGTGCTTTTATGGTCAGCGTGCTTTTCAGAACTACCAGCAACCGCTGTTCCACGTCCGGACTTACAAGCTGGAGCGGCTGTTTTTGCATCTATGGTGGAAGTTCTTCCTTCATCCTTTAGAATCATGCCTGTCGTTTTCTGCTTCATCACATTTTCAGAGTCAGTGTCTTGCTGAGAACTATTGCTGCTACTCTCATGGATTTTCGAAACTTCCAGTACATTTTCCACAGCAGCTTCAGAATCAGTTTCCATTGGCTCTTGTTCAGGGGTCAATGTGGTATCGCCACCTCTTTTTGGTCTCTGAAGGGAGGAACTACTAAGAGAGCTTGAAGCGTTTGCTGATTTCTCTTCTCCTTTGGTCATTTCTTGGGATGCACTTCCTTTCCGATTTTCACACGACCTTCTGCTTAATTTCTTTTCAGTCACTGAACCATTTCCTCTGGCCTTTTCATGATTGCTGTCAACTTCTTTACCATCCTTATCATCTGATTTGTTATCTTCCTTCTTTTTCACATCCTTATTACTATGCTTTGAGCTTCTGCTTTTGTGCCCATCTGATAATTTTCTCTCCAGTCTAGAGGAGCTTGAATCCCTCTCACTCTTACATCTGTCCTTTGCTAACAGCAGCTTGGCTCTGTGACCAGAGTCCTTCTGGGCACCGTGGGCAGAAGGCGCTCCACTCTCTGATGCAGGCTCAACACCCGCTTCCTCAGAAGACTTGTCCTCAGCTCTAGACTTTCGTTGTCTGTCTGGGTCATTTTCGTCTGAGTTCTTCTCCTTATCTGGTTTCGAAGTGGTTGCCTGTTTTGCGACACCCTCTTGTAATTCTGTTTCAGTGACTTTTGACTGTTTGCCTTGACTTTTTGACTTAGACCTGGACACAAGTTTCTCTTCTAACAAGCTCTTTGTTCTCCGCTTCTCCTTGTGGCAAACCTCTTCTGGTTTTGAATTACTGTCTAAATTAGTCGAATCTGTATCACACTTATCCTCTGAATAACTTTCACTTCTTCTCTGGAATGTGGTTCCATGTTGCTTGGAACTCAGAGAATCTTTCTGAATTTTAGAATCACTTGATCTTCTTGATTTGTGCTCTGCCTTAGTTCTGTCGGTCGAGAGGTGTCTCTCTTTTTTGTTTTCTTTACGAACATTCTCATCTGTTTTTATAATATATTCAGAAACTGGCTTTCCATCTCTGCCTAAAACTGATAACTTCCTTTCATTCCTATGTTTACTCTTTCGTTCGGCTTTTTCATCCAAAGAAAGCTTAGTTTGTTGACTTTGCTTTTGGACACTTTCATCTGCCTTTAACCCCTTCTCAGAAGAGTGAGGCTCAGTCTCATCGCCTGGTTTATGCACACTGTCCCCTTTATGTTTATGTTTCGTAGACAACTTGTCTTCTGACACGGTTTTTTCTTTTTCAGCCTTTTCCTTGGAAGATTTCATCTCTTTCTTAGGGAGATTTTTCACATGCACTGTTTCAGAATCATCTTTCTTTAGATGCTTTTCATTTTTAAGGGTGCTTTTCTGTTTCTGGGGTTCTTTTTCTTCTGTGCCCACATCTGAGCGTTCCATCTGCTTTTTTCCATCTCGCGTGTCAGTCTCTTCCTGCGCCCCTTCCACCACAACAGGGGTAGATGTCCGCCTTTTATGTTCTCTTTCTAGTTTGGATTCATTTTTGTTCTCATCAGCCGAATGCAAACACTCAGAGAGTCTCCGGGTAGGTTTACTTGCTTCACTTTTTGTATGAACGTGTTTCAAATCCTTTGAAGAAGACACCTTTTCCTTTTCACAATGCTGTAAGAAAACAAAGGTTAAAATATGAGAAATACTAAAGACCATTTTTATATTCAAATTTAACACTGGGGTTCATTTAGTATGTTGAGTGCTGTCGCCTATTTTACACCTCACGTACCCTTCGTGAGCAGCCTGTGGCCGGCATGACTAGCTGCACGCCGGGCACCAGGGAGCTGAAACTCAGCGTGACTCAAACCCGACCGCAGGCAGCGAGTTTGGACGGTCTTGGTCTGAGTCTAGTACCATCCTCACCACATCGCAGGCGTCTTAGAGACCAGTTACTTAACCCTCAGTGCTAAAGCCCACGAATGCCCAGTAGTCATTAACAAATATAAAATGAAAGAATGATAATCCCATGTTCTTTTCAGTCCAAAACTATGATGAAGACAATTTAAAAGTTTACACTGAAATAAAGGTTTCTGATATTTTAGACACCAAAAGTTTTTAGGGAAACCTCATGAATTTAGGCTGCTTATTGGATGACATGCTCAGTACGTTTCAAATGCACACAGTAACTCACAGTAAGCACATCATGTAAAATTGATGTGTATGCTTATACGACCCAGGGGAGATATTTGGAGATCGCAGCATCTAAACTTCCCCTTACCCAAGAGTATGGCACGGAATAGAGATTATTAATGTTAATAAGAAAGATGCTGATAAAGCTCATACTTTCATAAAGACTCACTGACTACTAGCTATAATTATTCTTATACAAATAATGGGCAGAAGTTTTCAGAAAGATCTCTATGCCTCTGGATCGGCTTACCATGATACCTCCTTAAAATTTAACATGAAGATTAATATACTTCTACTAATACAGGGACCAAGACAGAGCAAAATCTTAAAAAAAAAACAAACTTTAAAATTAAATTCCTCAAAGAAAAAACTAAAAGGGGATTTATCAACCTAATTTTGACAATTTGGTCATTGCCAGATAGGAAACAGGGTGAGTGAGGGCATGGGAGGAGAAAAGCAGTTACTCCCTAGACAAACGATCACGCGAACCAAGCGGCCAAAATGAGGGATTCCGGCCGAGGCAGGAGGGGAGCAGTGAATGTGAGGGATGTCCGCCAAACCCAGAAAGGACGCAGCTGCGTTCTCAGTGTGACCCCAAAGGGCGCAACAGCCTGCGTCAACAGAAGAGCATTGCCAACGTGTTTCGCAATTAGGACACACCTCACTGGTTTTGAGGGTTTCTTTGGAATCTTCTTCAGCTTGCTGCTTCTTTTTAGAACTCTCTTCAACATTCCTACATGGGGGAAAATGTCAAACGTGAACTTTGAATAAAATATAAGAAATTTTAAGGAAGGTTAAAAAAGAGGTTAGCTTCCCTCTTCTATAAGCACTTGATCCATAAATGAAGAGCTGTCATATTTCAATTGAAATTCTATTCTTAGTCAACAGGGAACACAATCCCAAATGTGACACGGCTATTCTTGGAGCAATAAGGGCAGTATAATCGAAACAAACGTTCCTGAACTATTGCTTGAAATTGAATACTTTGTAAAATATACTTACGTTTTGAAAATCTTACTATCTTTGAGTAAACAGGATAGTCTTCTTTATTCGGATCAATAGGAATGAGGCATGAAAAACTGAGAGCTGACTCATCTCACAGTTTTGCAAAACGCCGACGCAGGCGTCTTGGAAGCTGTAATGAACCTACAGGACCGCACCGTCACGGCGCAGCAAACTGCAGCCCACGGCTCCCAGGACGCCACAGCCACGCCTCCTCTCTAGCCTTCTCATTTCTACAAGACTGACTATGGTGATGCAGTATTAGAAAAAGAATCTGGGTTAGATATCTGCTTTACGAGGAGAAGCATAGGACACGGTGAAGAGAATTGCCGGGAACAGCGGGAAAATGAACAAGTAAGTGGTTACTGCATGTTCAGAATGGAGATTCTTCCTGAGTCCTTCTACAGGGCCCACAAACCCACTGAAACTCCAGCAACAACTGTTTACCCACAGTTGTTGGGAGTTTCAACAACTCTTTGGGGAGAGAATTCAAAGCTTCCATCACATTATCAAAAAGGATTAACACATGAAACATTACAGACAGCACAATGAGTTATGATTTAAAAAACGAAACTCCAAGGTCTTTAACAAGCGTGCAACAACACACACACACTGAAGGCTGGGCTCGATGGGCACTCCTGGCGCCTCTCTTCTGAACGCGCGCTGGGAGAGTGTTACAGTGGCAATGCCGCCGGGAAAACATGTACCTTGAATCTTTTTTTCTTTTTTTGCTTAAGGCTACTTTTTTTTCTAAAACTTTCCGTTCTTTAAGGACTTCTTTAATTCTGGGGGCTTTAGGTTCCAAACTCTTTGTTGAGGGTTCTTCTAAGTCCATACTATTTTTGCCTAGGAAATAAAAAAATCAATAAATTATTTCAAAACAGTTCTAAACAGTGTAGCACTGATTTTTCATTAAGATTTTTAAATTACTATAAAAATGCAAAATGGCTTTAATATCACATTGTGCTGGAATAAGAATATTTGACATGAAGAAGACTTGTCTTTATTTGAAATGCTTATACAGGTTAATAATAATAATAATAAATACAATAATTAATAAAGAAATAATAATACAAGAATGAATTGTTTTGTGTACTACAACTATAAACCTATGTTTGCCTACTCCTGCATATGTGTATTTGGGCATTACACAGGATCAATGTCCAGAAGAAATTAAATTTTGTTCAATGAAATACTAATTAAATTTTGTTCAATGAAATACTAAAAGCAAATATTTGACATTTTAATTAACATAAAGCACAGATTAATTCCATTAATATCACCAGCACAGCCTGATTATTCACTTGTTAACAATTCATTTTCCAGTGATAATTTATTCCACAGCCAATGAAAAATAAATTGCTAACAGTTGTGTAATCTGGTACCTCAGAGAATGTTTAATTTAGACACAGCAATATAATTTTTAAAAAGTGACCACACACATCAGATTAAAAAGAAAACCTTCCACACCTGAAAATAGATAATTTTTGAAAAGTACAACAGCTTTGCCCTGACCGGGTGGCTCAGTTGGTTGGAGCATTGTCCCGTACACCAAGAAGCTGCCGGTTCGATTCCCGGTCAGGGCATATACCTAGGTTGCGGATTAGATCCCTGGTTGGGGAGCCTATGATAGGCAACTGATCAATATTTCTCTCTCACATCGATGTTTCTCTCTCTCTCTCTCTCTTCATCTTTCTCTAAAAATCAATAAACATATCCTCAGGTGAGGATTAAAAAATACATATAATAGCTTTATTGAGATATAATTTAGATTGTTTTACTTTATAATCAAATGCCATAATTAATATACATTTCTGGAAACTAATGGAGTATATAAGACTGTTTACAATATTAAAGTTAACATCTTCTATACCTTGGCTCTTAGCTTTAGATGACTTTGTCTTTTCTGCTTTCTGTTTTCGTTTTTCTTCAAGTTTTTCTCTATTAATTTGCCTTCTTAAAAGCCTCTCTTCTTTTTCTTTAGCCTAAAACCACAAAATAGTCACAATTATTGTGATTATCAGGCCAAAGCAGGAATACTTTGGAAAAAGGTCTCCCCTTCAGATGTTCTCACAAATCAGCGAGCGCTGCGGAAGCGCACATGTACCACATAATCTGGAAACCGCCAGAACAGACACTGTGAGAACGTTCCTTTCCTCTTTCAGAGGCCAGGAGTTTACAGAATGGGAAAGGCACTGTTTTGAAAAATGGTGGTTTATGAAACCAGGTGCCTCAAGCAGGAGGACACTTGTGAAAATGTCTATAAGCATCAGGAGGACACAGCAGATTTCCATAATTTTTGCATTATTCTTAAAGGAAAAAGTTAAAATGCAGATTCAAGTGACAGGCCAGTTCTACAATAAGTGTGGCCTGTTGGATGTACTCTCAGGACCCAGGTTTTGGACGTGGGACTTTCGGCTGTTGAATTTTAGAGCCTGAGAGCATCCAGTCATGGGGTTACTCCCGCTGCCCCTCTCTGGCCAGAACTCACCGTCCCAAAGTGACACAGCCACAACCCCTGAGCAAGCAACATTTTCAAGAGTTAAGCCACTAGTAGCACTGAGTGTATGCCCTTCAAGTCACTTTTCTATGTAATAATGTTTTCTTGTGCTGAGATGCACAACTCTTCATATTTTACTCTTTCTGAAATTTTAAGTCATCTTACATCTGATATGCACATGCAATAAGGAAGCAGTGTTTTTCCTCTACAAAGCTGTTGTTAATCCAAGACCCACAGTTAGGAGTATTTTCAGATCCAGTACGTATGTGGACTGTACTTCCTCCTCAATATGAAGTTCACGGCTTTATACCATAAACTCAATTTATACTTGATTAGAACACTCCATGCCTTGACACATGCAGGCTGTTACCAGTTTTCTGCTATTAATCATTATGACATGAACACTCTGCCACACGCTTATGTCTATTCTGCTCAGTTAAATGACAGAGTTCCCGAGGCAGAACCATGTGTCGCTGTTCTGTATGCTCACCAGCAGTACCCTGCACTTGGACTAGACAAGACTGGTGGCCTGACTTAGCGTGTGAAGATAACAACAGCTCGAGTGTGACTTACAATCGACTGCCGCCGCTGTTCCACAGTGAGCTCATCGTCAGAGTCACTGTAATACTTCGAGTACAGGTACGGTTTGTGAACGTAAGCTTGTCGTCCACTTTTCGCTTTTCCTTCGCTGGGATCACCGGTCTGAGTTTTTGTTTTATTCTGTTTGTTCTTCTCTTCATCTGGAAGGAAGTCAAAAGAAGGAGGAATGTGAACTAGCAATAAAACCGACATCACGCTTCATCGCCATCAAGCGCAAGAGCAGTACCGATGTAGCTCCGGTGTGCTCACACAGCGGAATGTCACTATGTGAAAATTCAGAAATTTAGACATTTTTAAAGGTCAGAATCCATATCTTAATTTACTTCTTAACAATCAGCTTCTTATGCATACAGGAAGACAGTCAAGAAAAATTAAACCTTGCGGTTATTTATTTTTTCTTGAGAAAGAAAAATCTTTCACAAAACTAACTCTTGACAAGGAGTTAATTCTCACTTGTGTGTCAGTGGACTTGACACGACTGCTTTGCCCTGTCAAACAGAAACAACGCACTTGAAGTTTTACCTTAAAGTAAACCGGGGATTTCTGCAATCACTCATGAACCCGTCATTTATGGAAGAGGCAACAATCAATAATCGGTCTTATACCAGATAAACGCCAAACCCTCTCCACCTCAGGGAGGCAGAGTGCCTTCCCTATGAAGTAAGAAAACCAAAATGAGGTGTTCATTCCCAACCCCTTGGTACCCCTGAAATAGCTGTCTTCTTACCTTTTGGATTCCACACCTATAAAATCTAGCCCTGCCCAGTAAAACTTGGAAAGACCCACAAAAGCATTTAGAATTAGAATTTTAGTTAGGCTAGAAATAGAACTGTAGTACTGTTTTTTTCTCTCTAGGTATTCTATCTGAAAGCAGTATCAAATTTATAAAATGCTACCTATAGGCAATTGCAAATAATACTCAATCTTACTCATTTTTTAAAGTCATAAACAGAATTAAATCATGTGGTCAAGAGCAGCATATGGTGTTGGTTAGAAGTCCACACTCGGGTTTGAAAAAGCTCCTGGTGATCACTAGCTACATGACTCTAGGCAAGAAGACATCTCCCCGTGATGACTTTATTCCTTCACCCGGACCTATTTCTCCCAGGGCTGTGGGAGTTACAGGGATCAGTGCACAGAACAGAGTGATAACTTAGCACTGCCTGAGACATAGCACTCAATAAGGGTTAATCGAAAAGCAAAATGTAAGTAAAGAGAAGTCCAGTTGTTGCCCTTGGCCCCTGGGAGGTCACCTCCAAGCCTCTGGAATCCCAGGCCTGACTGGGGTGGTTTTGTTCACTTAGAGGTCTGTGTTAAGCCAAATCATCCAAGAGTGTAACTTGGGGCGGGAGCTTTGGGTCGTGGAGTATCAGCTGGACCTCTAGAGGGGCTGGAGGCTGAGACCAGTTGCACAGCAGTCAACTGCGACTCCATGGTGGAGCCCAAACAGAAACTCTGGACGTGAAGCGTCAGGTGAGCTTCCCGGGTGGCAGTAACCACATGCGCTGTCAAACAGCAATGCCGGGAAAGGAACTCCCCCCACACCTCCAAAGGGACAGCTGGAAGCTCCATCTGGAGCCTTCCTGGACTCTGGCCTTTGTGCCTCTTCCCTGGTTGATTTTAATCGGTGCCCCTTAGTTGTAATAAGCTGTTAACTGAGAGTTTAACAGATTTCAGCGAACACTGGGAGTCTTTGTAACAAATTATCAAACCTAAGGGTAGTCTTGGGAACCCCGATCTCCGCAACTGATGTCAGAAGAGAGGGGAGTTTGTGGACAGGGCTACCTCACTCTCACTCACATACCTTCACATGCATTATCTCATCTCAGCGGAGTAATAATCCTAGGGGCTGGAGATAAGAGATGCAGAACTGAGACTGGCTGAGGGTTAGTGACTCGCCAAGCTTGCTGAGACAGACAACCTTGGAGCTGGGACGCAGAAACAAATCTTCCAACTACCAAGTCCCACGCTCTTGCCACTACACCACACTGTCTTTCCCGACACAGCCATCTGAACGCACAAATAATGATGCTTGACGGGAGCTTCACAGAGGCAGTATTAAGTAAAATGCTTTACCATCTGATGTAATCTCTCCTTCCTCCATGCTATCAGACATTACAACCTCTTCCTCAGTGTCTTCTTCAAAAGATGAGAGGTCACTAGTGTGGACAGAGCTAACTGTAATGTCTGTGAGTCCATCCACATCAGAATCTGCCACAGAGCAATCTTCAAGAAAATGATACAGAACATAAATCATCTTGTTACAAGAACATACTCGGCACCTAATCTCCAAATTACATTTAAGATTTTCTGCTTTAAATACATTTCAAAGAACTTCAATTTTAGCAATAAAAATCTCTCATTAGCAACTAATGTCAAATTAAGTAGAGCTATTTCCAGAAAATACAAAAGTAAACTATTATCCAGTAAAAATGAAAGTATTAATTTATGATGTAAATGACAGAAACAAAAGCAAACTTTAAGTAACTAATGTATTTACTTATAATATTTAAAAGATTAGGATATACAATTATGCATGAAGTTGCCTAAAATAATGTGTGGCAACACATTATATGAGTTAAATTATAAGGCCCAGAGCTTCTCTGTCCATTTACTGTGTGAATCTGAGCACAGGAAACAAACACACAAATCTTTACTGCTCATTTTCTTTTTTTAGCAAAGTAGATATAAGTTCTCAGGCTTTTGAAATATAAGAATCAAATTTATTAAAATTTGAAGGCAAATTTGATACGTCCCAAAGGACACACTTTGTTCTTTAAACAGTTGGAGACTTTTACAAGGTTTTACCTTCTTTTGCCCCTTCCCTGGTTTTAGCTTTATTACCGTTCTTTTCTGGGGCAGCTTTCGTGCACTCTGCCTCTTTATCCTTCGCCTGCTTCTCATCTCTGGCCTTCTGTGTGTCTTCATTCCTTTTTGAGTGATCAAGTTTCTTCTCACTCTTTTCCTTCTTTTCTTTCTTCCTTTCTCCTTTTTCACTGCTGTCTGGTTTCTTTTCACCTTTGTCTGGTTTATTTTTTTGGTCACTGCTTTCCTGTTGAACATCTTTACTTAGCAGAACAGAACTATTACTCTCTTTTGTGTGGTTTTTAGTTTCTTCTGCTGGACAAGGGAGCTCACCAGCTTCCTCAGACTTAGGGGCCGTCTCCTGCCCCTCCCCCGCGGGGTCGGGCCCGGCCTTGTCTTTGTCAGCCAGGTCCTCCGCAGCTCTCTCCTTCTCGGCGCTGGTGTCGCTGCTCGGCTGAGACGGCAGTTTTCTGGATGTTCTCTCACTGGTCTTAGCGCCTGATGCTTCTGTCGAAGCCCTGGCAGCAGTAGCCTCTTGGTTAAGAGACGTGATGGTCTCTAAGATTGACATGGCATCACTGGCTACATTCGCACTGGGCCCAGGAGCAGGGACACCTGTGGGGGAGAGACAAGTTCCAGAGTAAATTTATGCAGAAGGCTAACCTGGCTGAGTCCGTGCGAAGTGCCGCTGTCACCTTTACGATGCATATGCTGAGCAGACCATTCACACTCCTTTAGACTGTCACGCACCAGTGACAGGTACTCAGCACACTTGAACTCTCTCCTTTCTAATACAGTTACCTTAGAGAAGCACCATGGAAACCAGAGAAGAATCTAGTTTCCAGGAAGATAATAGCTTCTCTAATTATTCTCACTGTTGAAACATACATACATTTCCAATAATGCATCATTAAAATGCATATTATTGTTTGTGTATTAAGGAAAATAAAGGTTATGCCACTTGAGGAATCTGGGTGATATGTAATACAATTTCACTACTGTGGCTGAGTAGAGAAATGTTTTAAAATCCAAATTTCCTCAACTTGATACGCAGTTCAAGAAGAAAAGCACGGAGCTGACCAAGAGCAAAAGCAAAGCACCTTGTGTCACGACGGAAGAGTCTGACTTCTCCTCCTCGGGGGCCGCGCCGCCAGTGGCTTCCTCCTTCTGATTCAGCGTGGCCAAAAACTCGTGCACGGCTTTCTCCACCTGCGGTCTGAACGTGTGGTTGATCTTTGGATCTACAACCTGAGAAATAATTCGGTCGATACCAGACTCCAACATTCCTGATCTGAAACACAGGGTAATTTACAGGAAGATTAAAACATACTCATATAATTTCATATCATTTGCATCATTTTTAGGTATAACTGTATCTCTCCAACCTTAAATTTTCCCAATCCATTCAGCTGGGTAGGGAACGAATAGGCAATGGACAATAAGTTTCACACTACAGATGCATTTCGATATACCATACCATACCACGAACAGTCTCTGGACTTTTCACCACTGTGTTGTCAGAACTACTAAAGCAGACTAAACAAAACAAAACAAAACAAAACACCCTTAGGCCCTGACTGGTGTGGCTCAGTTGGCTGGGTGTCGTCATGGAAACCAAAAGTTCACTAGCGAGATTCCCAGTCGGGGCACACGCCTAAGTTGCAGGTTTGGTCCCCAGCTGGTGTGCATGTGAAAGGCAACTGGTGGATGTTTCTCTCCCACGCTTCCCTTTGCTCTAAAAATAAATTAGTAAAATCTTAAAAAACAAACAAACAAGCCACCCTGAGAACTGAACGAGACCATCACCTATAGCCCAGGCTTATGGACGGTGCTATCATACCATGATCCTGCTCATGGCATAGAAAAATAAATAATCACTAAAGCTGAATTCTGGGTATAAAATAAATCAATGGATTTTGCACCTTTATTCTGAAACAGAAAAATGTAAGCCTTTCATAAGTATTCAAGAGTCTCCAGGAAAACTGAAGAATATAATTTTATCAAGCTTAAAAAAAGAGAAAACTTTAGAACAAAAATAAAACAAGGTTTCTGACTTTCTTTTTTATTCTTGCCATTAATAAAACTACATGATTTACTCATTCAACAATTATGTCATGAGTGTCTTCTACATTAACAGGAACCACTAGGCTGCCATTAATCAGACCTGTCCCCGCTCTAGTGAGGAGACAGACACGAACCATTAAAATAGACGATGACGGGCCTGAGGACACCCCTTACACTGCAGGAAAGGACTGGACCAAGGAATTCTGAGATACCCGAGACGACGAGGAACGCTGCACAAAGGAGAAAACGTGGGAGCTGAGCCTGGATTCCCACAGCTGAGAAGGAAGAGCTTAAAGAAACACCACAAACAAGACAGAGGAGCAGCAGGGCAACTACACCTCAAATCACAAGGGCGTGTGAGCAAAATACAAGGATTTATTTTAAGAAACACACGTAAACCTTGTTCCTTCCTAAAAAGGGCTTGAGAAGTTCCCTGGGTAGTGTTAGAAGAACGGGCACTGGTCCTCTCCAGCTTCCAGGGCTCGGGCTCTCTGCAAAATGGGCGCAGAGTCTCTTCTCACAACAGAAACGCTATTTCTGAGTGCAGCTCTGTCTGAAGTGGAGGGCGACTCTGACTGGCATTTCCTGAGGCACCTTGCAGCCTTGTCATACTATAATGCTACTTATGTGGGCCACAGAGAAAAATGAGTCGATTCTTCACAAAGTAGGTAACCTGATTTTTAAAGTTCTAAGATTAAAAAAAAAAAGCAAATCCTGCAAACACTGCTACATCTTAGAGGTGTCTTTAAAATGTAGTGGGTGGGAAAGAAACAAGGACAAGCAATCTGAAAAATATTTTAAGGCACAAGTATAAAGGTGTAAAATAAAAAATGAAGCCCATCCATCCAGAATTGCTGCTTCAGTCCTCTCTCACAGCGGCCGGCTCTGATAGCAACAGCACGAGCGGCCCCACTGCCCTCAGCGGGCTCACTGCAGACGGCCGCCTACTCGAGAGGAGCCGCACTCGGGGTTCAAGGACAAGGCCCAAATGCCAGCAGCTGGCACTGTTCTGGTTAAAGTTATTTCCTTGTCTTCCTTCTAACTCCTGTTCAATTTAGACAATGATTTCTGAGCTATTTAGCATTTTTAGATTTTTTTGTACAAATGAATACATAGATAAAATAAGATTTTCTCTGTATTGAGCCAGCAGATTAGCTATGAGGTTGAACGACCCAGAACTGATATTAGATTGTTTTTGTCCTACAAGAAAGACAACTGCAGAAGGTTCAACATAACAGATTCAACTGAGTGTTTCCCAAAGTACGTGCATGAAAAGCTGCTTGAAATAGTATTTATCAAGGTCAGTATGTCCCTATACCCCTAGTTTGACACAACTAAATCGTCTCTTTAAGGGAGCTTTAAAAGGTTATCATCAGTAACAGAAAACTTTAGTGACAGAGTTTAAGTAAGAATAGTTCATTAAAATGAGTAATACAGCTAGAAGAAAATTTACGTGCACCCCAGGAAGAGCGCTGACTGACCGACTCACCCAGGAGACAAGTGCACCCCTCCCCGCCCATCCACCCGCCCGCCCGCCCGCCCGCCCGCCCGCCGTCACCTGCTCTCGGGCAGTCACAAGGACCCCGCACTGAGTGGGCCGCAGCCCCTCACCAGGCTTGCTTTTACACCAGCAAGGCTGAGTTTAGTTTCTGTACAAGAACAGAATGGACGGCTGCTTCCCTCCTTTACCGGTTTTGTGTGCCGAGGAAACACAATTAAGGAAACTGGCCTTCTACTTAGTCTTTCCGCCTGAAGAAGGAGGACGCAAACGTGCTTTTAAGGCGACGCCATCGTTTGTGCCAGGGAGGCAGCCGTGCAAGCTGTTCGGTGAGAGCACTCAGTAACCGGCAAGGCACGAGTGTGCAGGTGGCAGTTTGCCTCCCGAGCCCTGCCCCCCATTTTGGTTACTGTTCCCCTAAATGCCTGGAAGAGAGTCAATTTCCAAGCCTGTCAACCCCACGGACCCCTTCAGCCTCTTTTTCAGGAAAGGCCTGACTTTCCCCACAGGTGCCATCACACAGCCCTCTGAAGGCATCCTCCGATCTCACCGGGACCCTAGGCAGGCTCCTCGGACATCCTCTAGAGTGGAGACAACAAAGTCATTGTTAAGTGTCCCTCTTTCCCCCTTCACCAGGAGACAGTCGGGGCCCCCAGGCTCCCGGTTTCTTGTGTCACCTGTGGCTAAACGGGTCTTTGAGTCGGAGTGGGAGCTGTGTTTGTGGGGCTTCCCGGGGGTCAGGACGCTCACCGGGAAGCACACCAGGCGGGCCTGCAAGGTTCCCATGGGACATGAGGGAGTTAAGAGGCAGCAGGTGTAACACAGATGTGTTGAACTATTTCACAGCAGGACCGCACTCTAAAAGACGTGCCCCGATGTAAATATTTGTCCAGGCAGGAGGAGCAGGTGCTTCTCAGACAACTCACTCATCTTCCCTGGGGGCTGAAGCAGGGGCAGACGGTTTGCGCCGTCTCGTCTTGGCAAATATTGATATTTAAGAACAAGATAATATTGTAAATCTGTTTTGGGAATAAGTATGATTTTTTAGTCCCTGTAAACATTTCAGCCCTTCTCATTCTATCTTATATTAAAAAAAAAAAATTCCAAATGTACTTTTTTCCCAGTATCATCACTAAAAAGCAGAGTTAAAATCACAATAAAATGCAAGAGACAAGATTGTGGGGGGCAGGCTGCACTCAAAAATATAAGACATAGCCTCAAAAATCAGGAAAAATATTTTAATTTTAGTGATCTTCAATATTTTTTATTTGCAAAACAATTATAAAGCCTACTGTTTTAGGACCAAAAAAAGGGCTGTGAATGTAAACTGTAGGGACATTTCAGCATTTATCGTCTGTTAGTATTATATCTAGGATTTTTTAAAAAACACACTGTCCTTCCCTTCCTTCAATATTTCCAAAGGGCTACAGAAAAATCAGACTGCTACAATTTATTGGAGAAATGTGAAGTGATTAAAGCCTTTATAAAAAAAATCACACTGCATCATCATATGAAGGAGCCAAACTTCACAAAATTAGCATGAGGTGAACAAACTTCTGCATATGCCCCTGCTTTTAGGCAACACCGGCTGCGACATTTTCAGGCCCGCCTCGGAACTCTGTGACTCTGAGACTTACTTGAGTACTTGCTGTCTGATATTGTTCCTTAGCTGGTTCTTATTGAGGTGGGGACTCCATGTGTGAGTTGCTAAGTGGTTTGCGACAAAGTTGTCAACACGTTGTCTCAGATTCTGATAAGCAGGCTAGAAAAAAAAAAGACACAGATGCTGAAAATCTCTAATATTATACAAACAATACTGACAGCTTCAGGATTTGAGTTTAACAGTATCGACTTTTCTTAGATTAGAGTACCAACATGGCAACAAAGTTTTACAGTTTATGTTCAAAGACGGGAGGAGTACAAAGAAGAAAGACATACCTGTCACTGGTAGACAAAGAAGGGAGAAGAAAACAAGGCACCAGTAAATGTTGCTGTGACAATTCGGAGCAAAAGGGAGAGAAAAGAGCAAGCCTTGTTGAGAACGTGGCTTATGAGCTGAACCTTCAAGGTCTCGCAATGCAGCTGGGGATTCAAAGACCGCCTGGTGGGCATAGCCAACTACATAGGCGGACGGCAGGTGGACGAGACATTGGGGGCATCTGAACCCCACCCCCAACCCCTGGGCAATTAAGTCCAATTTGGCTGGAGAAGAGAATACAAAAAGGCAGAGGAGTGAGACTGGAGACAGAGCATGGGGCCGGTCCTGGACTGGGTTCCTGTATAAGAAGTTTGGAATTATGGGACAGAGAATGGTAAATCACTGCACACATGAGCAGAGTGATATATGTGATAGCTGGGCTTTCTGATGATTAATCTCCTTACAGTGAAAGAGTAAAGAGACACAAAATACACTTCACACAGTGTGCAACAGAGTGACCAAGGTCCATAATGGGGTGGCAGAAATGGGCTGAAAGGCACAGATCCTAGAGAAGTTACAGAGGGGCAGCCACTGGAACTAGGCATTACATCTGATGTCAGGCAGTGGCTCTGAACCTGAGTGACTACTCCCACTCTCACCCCCCAGGGACACGGCAATGTCTAGAGACAAACGAGGGGGCTGCTACTGGCATCTAGTGAGTAGAGGGTAGGGATACTGCTGAACATTCCATAATGCACAGGGGAACTCCCCACAACCAAAAACCACCCAGCTCAAAATGTCAACACTGCAGAGGCTGACAACCGCTGATGTAAGGGAAGCAGGGCAGGGGACACATATTACATCATCTCTTCTTAAAAGGCCACTGCCTAGAAGGAATGTTTGGCCCTCAAGCAGGACTATACGCTCTGTTCCTAATTGTCTCCACCACTTACATTCTTTGTATCTTTCTTTTAAGTGGCTTTAGTGCAGATGGATTTGAGTGTCTCCAAATGATTTTACACAAAACTATACAGCCTCATCTTCCGCCATTTGCTCCCTTACCCGCCAGGTAAGCTCTCATGCCTTCAGTCTTCTGCGACTACCGTCCCCTCTACCTGGCCGTCCGGCAAGCCTCTCACGTGCGGAGCTCGCCCTAATGCAAGGTCTTCGTTTTCTATACGTACTACCATCTCAATAGTTCCTGCACTGCACTGTACTTTGGGAAGGCGGGTATTTACCTCTGCTGAAGTGTAAGCCTGCTCCTTCCACTCTCTTGATCTTTGTTTTTAGGAGCTTATCACACTGCTTGGCAGACAAGCAATTAAAGCACAGGCGTTAGATGAGATGGCTGGGGAACCATCTCTGGAAAGGATGACGGTTTCGTCCCTTGGTGATGCTCTTGTATCCCTTCCAGTTTCCAGACTTTCGTTAATTCCTATTACCCATCCTACAAGAAACAGTCTTGTGATCATTTGTCATGTTCCTCTCCATTTAACCGGCATTGATACGACCTAAAAAAATAATCCTTTCTCTTGATGATTTTCAGCAAAACCGTACAGCATAATTCTTCCTGCCAGTTCCCCAAACCTCAGAAACACTACGCTAAACACATCACAGTGCACCGAGCACTCTTGTCGTCCTACGACAAGCTCAGATTTGAACAACAGGTAATTTTCCTTGTTTTCAGTTTTCCTTTCAGTAAAATGCCTGGGGACTCAAGACAGAAGGATTCCATTACTCTTCTGGGAATGTTTCTCTGTCTCCTTCTCCTTTCCCAGTGCTTAGGTCAAAAGCCTCAGAGTCATTCTTGACTCCCTCCCTCCCCTTTCACTGCAAATTGAAGCCACTAGCAAATTCTGCCAGCACCGGCCTCACAATGCGTCCAGAATCTGCCCACTTCCCATTACCAGTCTGGTCCTGTGCATTCTCTTCTCCCGTCTAGATCACGGCAACTCATCTTCCTGTGTCTACCTTTGCCCACCTGGAGTTTATTTTCTATAAATAAATAGCTACCGCAAATCCGTTAAAATTAGGGCAACCATATAATTTATTGTCCAAACCAGATAACGATTGAGCGCGAAGGGGACACACTGAATAATGACACACAGCCGACACATCTAAAATGAAAGTCACAGCATGTGCTTCTTAGGCACAACACCTGCCAAGAGCTTCCCCGTGTAGGTGAAAGGTAACTCTTCCAAAGGCCTCCAGGCCAACCAGAGCGGGGAAGAGAGGGAGGGGCGCTCCTACCACGCCCCCCTGTCACTTTCTCCTCAGCAGCTTCTGCCCAGGGCTTTCCGTTCTGCCTATGACCCTCACCTGGGATACTCAGCCCCAGAGAGCTGCAGGGCCCTCAGCTCCTTCAGTGACGGGTCAAATGGCTTCTTATTTGAAATCTCCCCTGAATTTACTCAAAACAGATCAGTCCTTTCCAGCCCCATCCCACTTTCTTTCTTCCATGGGCCCTGGCACACACTATTTGTTGTCTGTTTTTCTCTGCTGGGGTTAAGTTCCAAAACAGCAAGGACTTTTGGTTCACTGCTGTGTCCCTGGCATCTAAAACTGGGTCTGGTACATGGTGAACGTTTGTTGGGTAAATAAATGTATACAGTTTTGTCTCTGTTCTAACACAAAATCTGATTTCCTTTCAAATCTAAGAAAAAAACAACACAGACAATAATAACCAGTGATCAGGGTCTTACACCTGAGAATGTATTCAAAAAACTGGCCTTTGTTACCTGGGTTACCTGGATGCCATGTTTACTTGTTTGGTGAGCTCCCCGCCTGGGGAAGAAGGGTGGACCACTCAACATTCCCTCCTCACACTCTCCAGCTGCTAATCAGTGCAAAGCGGTCGGGATGGCTTTGTAACCTCTTAGTTTACTCCACAGATCTGGGAAGTGGGGGTCTGGAGCACAGGAGCCTCAGCATTAGTCGGATCCTGGGGCTGCCCAAGGTTCCGGTTCTTTGGGTGGCAGGGTTGATTCAGTCTACTACCCTCAGATCTCTTTTGGCTGGACCAGCGACGACCCCAGGACAGTTTGACGGGTCCTGTGGTCTTCTGGAGTGGCAGCGGACTTTGGAACTTCTCATCTTGCTTTCGATACACGGGGCTGGATGATAGTGTTGCTCTTGCAGAGCATCTGGTAGGTAAGGTGTCGAATGTCCTGATTCTTAACTATGCATGTGACTGACAATGCAGCTACTGCCACAACCCTCTGTACTGCACACTACAGGTCACAGTTGGGCGAAGTCGGTCTTCAGGGTTCAGTGATCAAAAGCTCCACAATACGGAATGGTCCGAACTCTGAGGTGTTCCGAACGGATGAGACCCAAGGATTCCATTAAAGGATGCTCCTTGTGTGAACAGGGAATCTTATATCTACTTTGGCCCACTGGCCACACTGAGAGGAATGTCAAAGTTTTCTTTTCTCATATAAAAGAAAACTTTAGCTGTTGTATGTTTCTGAGACTTTCAAACTTACAATTTTTAGAGAGAGAGGGAGAGACAGACAGAACACGAGACCGAACTCCGTTGGGAATGGGTCTGATTTCAGTTCTACTCTTTTCTAGCATCAAACATTAAAACAGGAGACCTTATTCTGTGTTCCCTGAACACTCTCTGAAGCTACGTATTAGGCTGAGCCACAGACACTGCCAACAGTCCATCATTTCTAAACTGTAAAAACAGCATTCTAATACATATGTGTGCATTTTTCTTGGGACAAGGTCCTAGATTTCATTCCACTGTCTAAGAAATTGTGCTTTTCTCCTTCTCTCCAAGAAAAGTTGTAAGGCTTCACTTTCAGAGGATCTGGCAGAAATATCAGACACAGCAATAACATTTAGTGGGGACAGAATGAGGAAAAACCTGAGCCTTATATATGGTACCCCCATCAGTATATTTAAATTTTCAGGTTGCATACACAAGAACAGATCTGCAGGTTTCTGAGAAAAGCAAAGTGAAATCTCTACTTGCAGGGTACAATCAACCAGCTTTATCTGGGTAACATTTATCTAGCCACATCTATCTAACCTTCTCCCATTGGAAAAAAAAGGGAGGCAAAGGCGATAGGCACCATTTAAAAAGAGGTGGCTGTGCATACTCCCTAAAACAACGCGAGAGAAGGACATACTTCCTGCAGGGATAAACGTTCCACGTAAACTGAATTCTCTGGACTCTCGGTGGTGCGAAAACTCCACGGCCCCGAAGAGGCCACTGTACTCTGGTCTCCACGGTGGGCCCAAGTTCTCACGAGGAAAGACGTCCCTAGCTTGTCACCGAGTTCCCCAGAGGAGACAGCAGGACTGTGCGCAGCTACCCCAAGGCCAGTGAACAGGAGTCGCAGGGAGGAGTTGTGGACGCCGCAGACACTCCTTCCTCAGAGAAATGAGGCTCCTTGGGCGGCTGCCGTGTTACGAGAGAACTCTCACCCCATCAGAACCGTCCACCGGACCCAACCAGCCAACCCACCCACCTCCCCGGCCCCACTGCCCCAAACCAAACAAACCAAAGGACCAAACCAAACCACAAACAAAAACAAAAAACAATTTTACAATCATTCCCAACGGGGGCTTCCTGCATCACTTGCTTCCAGAATTCCAGACTCTCTTGGTTTTCCATCCATCTCACCAAGACTGCTCCTTCTGGGCGTCCTCTGCTCATTCTCTGCCAAACCAGGTAAGATTACCTGATTCCTTCACTTTGACACGTGGTACCACCGCCCTCCCCCTTTGCAGCCCTTTCCCCTCTTCTCCTCACTCTCTCAAACTGCACTCCGGTCTCCTGACCCTCTTCCCCTTTCTTATCTGCTATCACTGGCCCTCCATCTTTCCTCCACTGAATAATGGATGGCTCGGTTGTCCCCCCCCCCCCCCCCCCCAAACCGCGTTCTCACTTTGGAGAAGTGACTCGGCCTAAGTTACCTAAATCAGACAGACACTGAAGTCCCGATCCCCTTAACCTACCTGTTCGCTGTCAGCTCTACCGTCTTACCTTTGCACCCCCCGACCCTCATCCAGTAATGCCCACGACAAACAACTCGGCTCGATGATCAGTTACCTTCTCCAAAGGACAAGGATATGACACTTCCCGCCCAGAAATCTTGAAGAGAGGAGCATGGATACAAAGTAAACCGCGAAAAAAAAATTTAACCGAAGACGAAACCATTGGTTAGTGTTTCTAAACGCATCTGCACAAGAATAACGCAGTCCTGCTCACGGCTATATTCCGAGCGCCTAAGCAGCACAGTGGGTGCTCCGCACCCGCCGGTCGGCTGAACGGGGGCACCGGCAGGCGAATGAATGGACGAACCGCGCCGTGCACGGTGCACGGTGCCCGGTGCCCGGCAGTGAGCGGCAGCTCGAGAAGGAAGCGGCTGCACAGGCACTAGCGGAGCGGCGCTCAGAGGGGCCCCGGCTGGGGGAGCAGGGGCGCAGCCCTTCCTCGACCGCGGGAGAAAGCGCGAGAAGGCAGCCCTGGGGGTCCGCCCCGGGCCCGCACACCAGCGCGCCCCGAACCTTAGTGTCCACGTCGGCCAGGCAGTCCCTGCGGAACTGGTCGAAGAGCCCCTGGCTCTTGAGGTGGTTCACGATCATGGCCACGAGTTGCGGGTCCCCCGCGCCGGCCCCCGCGCCGCCCGGCCCGCCCGCGCCGGGGCCGGCCCCGGGGCCGGGCGGCGGCGGCGGGGGCTGCGGCTGGGGCGGGGGCGGCGGCGGCGCGGGGGGCGGCGGCTGCGGCTGCGGGTTGGTGGCCATGGCGGCCTGGGCCGGCGAGGCGCGAGCCCGGGCGAGCGGCGCTCCTGGGAGGCGGCGGCCGCACCAGTCCCGCCACCTGAGGGAGGCCGACGGGATGTTGTGACGGAACCAGCGGATCCCGAGCAACCCCGGAAGTGAAAGGGAACCAGGGGAGAGAGAGGAAAAGGCGGTGACAATAACTACGGAGCACCAACGACGGACGCCGCCAGGGGCCAGTTCCGGCCGCCCTCCGCGCAGGCGCGCTCGGGAGGCCGGGTTGCGTCCTCGGAGGTGGCGGGAAGGGAAGCCGGCCGGGCCGGGGGCTGGAGTCCGCTGTGGGCCAGCGTTAGACCCGCGCGACTCCCGGGGCCCGAGGGTCCCCCGGGATCTTACTCGGAGCCGGGCCGCGCGGGGATGCGAGATGCTGGCCCGGTGCCATCGTTGGCGTTTAGGACTGACGCTCTGGCTCCTGTTTACGAATCAGTCGAGATTCACTGCTTATTCTAAACTCTAACCAAACCTTCATTCTCATGAGTCAGCCCAGTTTTCCTGCAAGGAGGTAGCTCCAGGGGCCTCCTTGTCCCCACCCCATCCCTTTTTCCTTGGGCCCACCCCTATGCCAGCTGGCTAGGACCGGTCCCTCCAGCGCCGTTTTCCTGCTCATGAAGACGAACCCACAGGCTGTTAGTTTTAAAGGTTTTGCTCTTGATTCTAATAATCATAGCAGGTCATGCTTGCATAGTATGCACTGTGTACCAGGCTTGGCGCCAAAAGCGTCTATTGCATTAACTCATTCAGTCTTTGCAACAACACTACTCTGGGTCCTACCATAACCCTCAATTCTCAAAGAGGGAAACTGAGGCCCAGAGCGATGAGCTCAATTGCTGAAGCTTGCAGAGAAAGCAAATCGCCTGATTTTGGACTGTCATCTTTAAAATACTAGTACACGATCAAAGCAAAATAAACATTACCGATTTTCATAAGTAGAATATAAAATTTATTGGAAAATGTCCCTCAGTGAAAGAAATGGCTACCACTGCTTTTTAAAATTCGTACGTCTGCGGATGAATATGTCAGTGCTATAGGACCAGAAGGGTTGCACGTCAGCGCTTTCAGAAGCCCCATTCATATCAGGGTACTTGTACCCGGGGACGGCGTTTTGTTGTTGCAGTGCCACTCAATTCGTCATCTCAAAAAATACGATCTGATGGTCTGTGAGGTGACTACTCAATTAGGCCCTCCGATTTTACTGAATGTGAAGCATTGAAAACCACCTGACTTGCCAAAGGGTTTGTTTACCTCGTCGTTATTCCTTTGGGGATCTTTGTTTTTTTTCCAGTTTCTAAGAAATATGCCAAATAGGTTTTACCAGGACATCAAATGACTTTGAACTAGACCTATTTTCCCCCAATGAGATGTACCATGTTTACCTGATACACTCAAACTTTGGGGAAAAATCAAACCTTTTTCATTTTCATGAAGTTTTGGATAAAATGCTTTTTACTGTTGTTAGGTGGTTCAATTTTGTTTTTGTCAAAACTTTGCAGCTTATGATACAGCTCATTCAAGGTGAAACTGTCAAGTATGAAAAATGTTTGTCATATAACCCAATTCACAGAGCCCGTTTTCATCCTCACACCAGCCAAATTGGATTTACTTTCCCTCAGAAACAGTTTGACTTAATTGCTTCAATTTCAATAAAGCGTCATGCATTTTGAGGAGTATAATGAAGACTGCAGAGACAGTCATGAAACGAATCTTAAAAGATTTATTATTGTACTAAAAGCAATCAAGATGAAAATGGTGTAAGGTATAATTATTTTATCCATTTTCAAAATTAGTTATGAAAACAAGATGAAAATATGACATGTTTTCCCCTTTACCTAATTACCAACAATGCAATCTATATTGCTAAATATATGTTGTAATAAGTATGTAGTGTGGTAAAAGACATGGTATTTTTTTGCGTGTATATAGATATATCAAATTTATTTGGGCTTGGAGGAGTAACTAAGAATCATCCATAAAAATTCAGTGAAATTCCACAGATTTAATTCATCATAATGATCAAACTTTTTAAAAAAATAATGAAAAATAAGGTATTGCTCCTAAAAATGAATTGGTTCAGTGACTAGAAAATAATTTCATGTTTGTGAACAGCATATAGAAAATCATAAGTATTTTCAAGATGTAATGTGAGGATTATAACTTAGATAAATCCTAATTGACTTTATAAAATGTATGTTAACAGCCTTATTGAATAATACATACTGAATAAATGAAGAAATAATGTAATGTTTTTGTCTATGAGTTCAAGTATACACATACTGGATATAGTATAGTTTGAACAATTTTGTAGCCTTAGAAAACATTCCAGTTACCTTGAGAAGAACTGGGCACCAGACGCCTTGTCTTTTCTGCAGCCCAGCTGGCTCCCCGTAAGCCCCACCCCTACACCATCCAAACCCTGCTTCCTGGGGCTAATCCAGTGAAAGTCAAACGGTGGTTCACAATGCAGTCATGTCCTAACCCCAGGGAGCCCATCTGCTTATGAGGCTGTCGTTTCCTTTCCCTCACTTCCCCAGAGCATCCTCACTCCAAATTGTGCCGTAGGCCCATCCTTTGGTCATCAAAGGCTGACGAGTATCATTTCCTAAATGACTTCATCAACCCAAAGCCCAGATGAAACTTTGGAAGTTCACTTTTTACGTAACAGAATACATGCTTAGGTGGGGTTCCAACCATTAACAGTTTCTGTCAGAGGAGGGTGGAGAGGAGAAGATGTGTTATTTGCCTTTGCAAAGCAGACTCCGTGGTCTCAGCCATTTCACTATTTCTATTGCAGAATAAAATAGCCAATGAAGTTGCAGGTGGTGGCTGGGCAGAGCATTGTACAGTTATAAATGGAGGAAAGGGGATTGCTTTCCCCCCTGAAATAACTTGAAAAGATTGTCACTCTCCTGGGGTCAGGATATGGAGAGGAGGGTGGCATCCGGAGATGGCAGGGTGGAGAGGGAGAGGGGGCTGGTTCTGTAACATTTGGCAGAGACTGGAAACCTCCTCATTCCCTGCCAGTCTGAGTGCCTGAGTCTGGGTGATTGGGAAACGGTAGCTGTGTGAGCATGTGCTACCTGGAGAGGCTGCGGAGTTGAAGGGGTGGATGAGTACTGGCTGGAGGGAGATGGAAGGTGGGTTTAGGACGAGAGGGCAGTGATGGCAACAGTGCACTAGGGTTGGGTTTCCTAAGCCTCTGGGACGTTGAAGCAGGAACCCCAGAGGAGGAGAAAACTCCTGATGTGGGTGGGGGAGGAATGCTTTCTGGTGAAGTAGGGCTTATTGGTCACCTTAGTGATTGTTCCTTTATGGGAAAGAGTGCTTTGTGGGTCATCAGGTGGTCATGAGCAAAGGAACCTCTCCGAAAGGAGTCACTCACACGGTCATCTTTCCACAATTCCAGGTTTCTTCAGGGCGACTCCACAATCATCCATTAGAGTCACATGCAGCTTGCACACAGAGAGGGGGAGCTTACGAGACAGAAGCCGGCAGACCCAGGGTCTGGCGTGAGGTCCTGGTTGCACGGCCACTCCCATTGTTTTAGTTTTCAGTCCGTGCCTGCTTTTGCTGCAAGACCAGAGTTGAGATAGACTGAGGCTTGCAGAGCTGTAAGTGTTTGCCGTGTGACCCCTCACCGCAAACGTTTGCCCGTCCTGGAGTACAAGGAGCGGCAAAGGTGTGGCTGTGAGACTGTGGAGTTGGGAACTTCTACGTCTAGTAGGCCACAAGCTGCCTGTCCATACTGGAGATAATGCCTGATTTAGAGTTGTAAGGAACAAGCCAGCTCATATAAATGACTAAGGCTTTTCATATGCAGTGCATATAAAATGAATGATTAAGAATGAACGGACTTTGGGCTAAGAGAGAGGGAGAGCCCTACCTGTTGAAAGAGCAGACTAAAAGAAAAAGTCAAGGTCAGAGTTTGCTTTTGTTACATCTCTATCATGCCACGAATGAGAAGAGAATCAAGGAAGAACACCAGGTCTCCAGTACGGTACTGGGTGCACACGAGGTGCTTAATGAATGCTCATTGAGGAGCTCAGTAAATGCTCTTAAGCTTGCTTCATTTCTGTTAGAAATGCTGTGTGATGCAGCCCTGTTGTGTGTGATGTAGCACAGTGGATTGAGCACGGGCTGCAAACCAAAGGGTCGCTGGTTCAATTCCCACTCAGGGTACATGCCTGAGTTGCAGGCCAGGTCCCCAGTGGGGACCGCATGAGAGGCAACCACACATGTCTCTCTCCCCCTCTTTCTCCCTCCCTTTCCCTCTCTCTAAAAATAAAATATCTCTGAAAAAAGAGATATTCTGTGGTGCAGCTCATGTCCATTAAACTCGGATTTGCTAACCTGTTGCTCCTGTGCAGATTTGCCTAGGAAAGGAAGGTCTGTGGGCACGGGTTCCGGCCTCAGGGAGCCAACACGCTACTTGTAAAGACAAAATATGCTTGTTAGGCACACATAGTGTGTATAAGATAAAATAAGAGTAATTGGATAATGTGGAAATGAGGGCCAACTGGAAGAAAACCAAAGTGTACAAATGTGGAAAGGTGCTGAGAAGGGCTGGGTTAATCAAGGAAGCCCTCTGCAGGAAGGTGGCCTTGAACTTAGTTTTGAAAGAGACGATGGATGCTGGACAGGCAGGGGGAAAGGAAGGCGTGAGCGAGTTGTTAAGTAGCTTAATATTCAAGGTCGGTCATAGAAAAGATAGATGCATACAATCATAGGCATATTCACTCCTGAAGTGGGCATTTTTCTTAATTTTGATTTACATGAAACAGTAGATAGCTTTTGACTAACTACTGTCAGAGAAACTAATTTAAATTTAAGTCTAAAGCAAAGGCAGATTTATTTTCATTTCTGAGACTAGATGTGTGATGTATAAAGGGGGAAGGGTGGATGAAGATGCTTGCTTTTCTAATGGTGACCAGGCAGAGCTACGCCTGGGTTTGCATTTCAGCTTTGCTCTTTTCCAGCTGCATGGCTGTGGGCGAACCGCTCAGCCTGTCTGTGCCTTGTTTTCCTATTTGTGAAATGCAAAGAATAAGAGGCATACCACAGGGTTTTGGGGGTGGAGTGAGATGACTTATTTATTCCACAAACATGTTTTCAGCTCCTAATATGCACCCCAAACAAGTGAGAGAGAAAACAGGTGAGAAAAACAGGCAAACCCTTGCCTTACAGTGCCTTTGTTTCAGTGGAGTTAGCTGGTCAGCCAACAAAGGCATGAGCATAATAGTGGGCAGAGATAAGTGCTCTGCAGAAGGGTACGTAGGGTGATAGAAGGGAGGGCGGCCAGATAGCAACTTGCTTGATAGGGGTGTGCATGTGTTGGTGAAGCCAGCCCTGGGCAATGCAGAGGAGCAGCCCCAGCAGAGAGAAGAGCTAGTGCTGAGGTCCTGGGGCAGAAATCAGCTCCATGTGTCTGAGGAGCAGATGTCAGGTCATTGGAGATGAAGCATGTTGGGCAAGGGGTAGAGTCGTGGCAAATGGAGTCAGACCACGGAAGCTTTGACAACAGGGACAGGGGATGTGTCTTGTCCCGAGTGCAATGAAAAGCCCCTCGAGAATTTTAAACTGGTGGATGACAAGATTTCATCATGGACATACAGGCTCACCACTGGTTCCAGCACAGGAGAAACACTCGGTACATGCTCACTGCCGTTACCCTTTCATTTCACCCTCGCACCTGCCCCGTGTGGCGGCTACTATGAAAGGAAATCCTTCCAAACCTGGTCTGGGGCAGAACTGGGGGGCTGATGTGGTTTTCAGCCCACTGGGGAAGGCTGTAACATTCCTGATAAAGCACCGGAGGAGTATTTTTCTGATGGACTTTAATGCCATTGAGAGGCCCTCTGGGAAGTTGGATGGACTCCCGTGACTCTGTGAGATGTGCCCAGTAACCTTTAACCAGATACCAAAGGTGCAACGAACGCTCTTTTAAGCCTGATGTTATCTGAATAACCTTTAAATCAGGCATTCCGCTTTTCAGACTCTAGCTGAGGGCTAGAGTCACATTTGTTTTTCTCCCTACAGGACATCTTCAAACTAGTTTTTCTTTGAAGTCGTTTCCCTCGCCAGCAAGCTTGAATTCAAATGTGGGTACGTGTTCACAGCCAGTTATCTCAGCAACGGCTTTGACGTATTGGTAATGCTGCCATTCCGCAGACAAGGAAACTGAGGCTCAGAAATGTTACGTAACTCGATCAGTTCCACAGGTCTCCATCCGAAGCCTGTGCATTTAAGCTCTCCACTGCCCTTCCCCCCAGGGCCACCAAACTCAACTCAACCCAGTGTTCTCAGAAGCAAAGGAAGCCTGAACCAGAGGGAAGGCCTAGGGCCCGGCGATCACATTCCTCTTCCTTTCATTGCAATTCCATTATTATTTGTTTTATTTTATGCTGATGTTTCAAGACTGTCATTCTGTGATTCATTGTGACCCACCCTCAAATATACAGGCAGAGAAAAGTAGGGTTACAGTTGTTTGGATGGAGAAAGGCAAGCGGATTATGATTATTACAATAACTTTCTTAACTCAGAAGAACGTCACCCATAACTATAAACTTGCTTTTGCCCACCCCTGTATGGGGGGCTCATCACTCTGCCTTTTGAGTGTTAAGAGAGTTCTAATTTGTTCTTTCACTAATTGAACCCAGTCTTCACTAGGATCCAGCTTCTCTCCTGTGTGTGAATCAGCCATGAAATGGATTCTTGTCTAGGATGTCACTTACCCACAGAACCTTCATCCGTTCAAGCCCAGAGCTGTAATTCTATGCTGTAATTCTACAGCGTACGCGACTCACACCAGTCACACCACTAGACGGGTGTGGGTCTGCCGAGCTGAAGTGAGTTAACCTCGCGAGAAAGAAACCCGAATGAGATCCTTGAGGGGTGCTAAAACACTCTGGATTATTTTGGGATGGAGAGTGGGGGGCGTTCCCCACTCCTAACTAACAAGCATTATTTCCTTAGAACAAAATGGACTGCAACAGTATACTGGAGTCAGTTCACACAGGCTCAGGTTAAATTGTCAGGAAATTCGTGAAGTCGTTGATGCCAAGTTGGTAGCTTGACATGGGCCACAGTGGGAACATTTACACCACGGAAATGGGCAAGAGCCACAAATCGGGGTTTCTTTCCCTCAGAGAGCCGGTTTTAAATGCTAGCGGCACACCACTGCAAGTGCCCCCGCGGTTCACCCTTTTTTTGGTTGGTTACAGACAAGTTGAGGGCATGGAGAGACAGTGGGACCATTGCCAGGGCAGGTTTTTGGCTGGCATTGAGTCCCTGCCTGCATTCTCCCACTACAAACTCTGCCAAGAGCTCTGTTGTCAAGCAGAGGCCTCATTCCTAGCAGCAAAGGAGAACTGCTATAATTTCCCCATAAAGTGGAACCCCAGCTCCAGCACTACTGTGACTGGGGCTGGTGAGTTATTCCTGACTCTAGGCCTGATTCCTCTTACCTGCAAGGAGGACCACAGTGCCAGCCTCATTGTGTGTGTGTGTGTGTGTGTGTGTGTGTGTGTGTGTGTGGTAGTGGTGGTGGTGGGGTGCCTATGAAAGGCTTTACTGAGGACTCGGTGTATTGGAAACTCCCAACAAACAATAGGTCTAATTGAAATTATATTATTGACTCAATATTCACAGACACTCAGAAGGCTACTGCCCTGAGTCACGTGTAAGGTGCTGGCTGGTTTCCTGAGGCCTCACATCTCTGATGGCAGAAGCCCAGGAACCAGCCTGGCTTGCAACACCTCCGCCACAAGGTGGCGTGCTCTCCCTCTACCTGAGCCCCAAGTGGCTGGGAGCCCAGGCACAGGTGTGACTGATGCCCTTGTATTCCCAGCCACACCAGCCACACCAGCCACACGCTTTCACTCAGTGCCTGCCTCTCAGGTATGCCTCAAAGGCATTGAGCTTGACAATATTTTCAGTTAGAAAGAAGTGGGAGGAAAAACCCTTTCTTGAAATAATGTTGACTAGGCCTAGATGGCTTTTCATTAACAAGCAAGCGTCTGTGAAAATCCTCCTTTTATTCACTGCAAGAACTTTTTCAAGAGGTAGGAAGGTGAAGTCTTTGGGGTGGGGGGCGTCTTTCTGTTCTCTGTCTTAGTTTCTTTTTCCTCATTCTCTAGAATCCTCAAGGCGACATAAAATAAAATTAGTATGAGGTCAGCAAACAGAGCTAGATTTGACATATGAGTCTGCTACTTACCTGCTGAATGACCTTGAGCTACTCCCTTGAATTTCTAACCCTCAGCTTCCTGATCCACAAAATGGGGGCCTAGCTATCTACCTATCTACCTATCGCCCATCTACCTATCGACTTGGGTTAGCGCTCTTCTTCACAGCCTGGCTTCACATTAGATTCAGCCTAATCCTGACCCTAACCCTAACCCTAACCCTAATCCTAACCCCATTCTGCTAAACTCTTCTGGCTCTGACATTTAAGCATTCTTCCCTCTCTATCATCTTTCCTCCTGTTTTTTCTGCCTCCCCTGGAGAGAGGGCATTGCAACATGTATTTCAGATTCAAAACAGTAGCCCTGATGAGCCTGGGGTCTGTGCTCACTGGGTCCTCTCCCTGCTCCCCAGCAGACGTCCTTCCACCTCTGGTCTCTGAGGGGGCCTGTGAAACCTACAGGAAAGCAGAGCGAACTGGAAGCAAGAAAGGCAGGCAGGGATCTGCAGAGGATGTGTTGCTGGGCCTCACTTGGGACCAGCTGAGGCACTCTCTGCTCCGAGAGCAGAATACCTAATGTGCTCGTGTTTGCAAAAGCAATTCTGCAGAACTGGCAGCCGATACCCTTGTTAGTCTTGCAGACTGTTGATTCTGCCTTGCTCCTTTTTAACCATCAGACATCACCTGTTTTTATTTACTTCTTGGCATAAAATCATTTCCTATGTTCCCTTTTTAATTCACTCCTAATGGGATAATGCACGTCAATTTTTCCCATTCTGGATTCCAGATAATTCATCTGTAATTATCTATTGTCTAAAGATGCATGCATTGGTGTCTGTATTTGATGAAATGTGGTATGTCATAGTGGACAGGCCTTGGGTGCTGTGGCAGACAGGCCTGGACTTGAACCTGGCTTCACTGCCTGTGATCTGTGCACTGGTGTTTCTAACTTAAATAAGCTTTGATATCACTTTCTTTGACTACCCAAAAAGAATTATGCTTTTCTAATAGAGTTTTAGTAGGGATTTAAGAGGTACTCCCCCCTCCCCCACGCACATCCACTAGCTTGAGTATGTTGAGTATTCGATGCTAAATGAAATCAGTTCTTTTATCATTTTTCAGAGGCTCAACAAATCTTTGTACTAGATGCTACAGACAAGGCGAAGGTGAATGGCATAGGTGGGCCAGGATGGTACTTAGGTTTTATTTCACGTGCCAGCTCTCGTGCACGGTGCAGCTTCAGGGAGGACTGTGTGGACACGGAGTCCCAGGGTCAGCAGGGAAGACTGTCCTAGTTGATGAGCCAAGTGCTCAGACTCAGGCGAACTCATGTGGGACACTGTCCCACATTTGCCATCCCCGAGACAAGCCCTGCTTTGGAGAAGTGAAAGCCAATGGAGTGTCAAATTCCTGGAGAAGACGGGGAGAGCCATTGAGCATAAGGACAGTCAGCGGTGGGCACTTTTACATGTATGTGTCTCCTCTCTGCAAACTGGGGAGGAGAGAATTGTTATTCTCATTTTATAAAAGAGGAAATGGAGACTCAGGCAGGCTCAGTAAGTTTTTCAGTGTCTTACAAAGGAGGAAGTGGTGGAAGTGAATTTTGAACCCAGCTTTGTCTGAGTTTTTTTGTTTGCAATTACTGACTATTTAAACTGGGGTGTACACATAGAATCCTTCAAGAAAAACAAATGAGGTATAATTACTTTAAAGTTTGTCAAAGTGCACTAATTTTTGAAAAGGTAATAATTATTTATTACCTTTTTACTTAGAGAGAAAGGAAGGGAGGGAGAAAGAGAGGGAGAGAAATATGGATGCGAGAGAGAAACACTGATTTCTTGCCTCTTGCACACACCCCAGGTGGAGACAGAACCTGCAACCCAGGCACGTGCCGTGACTGGGAATCGAACCTGCGACCCTTTGCTTTGCAGAATGATGCTCAAGCAATTGAGCCACACCGGACGGGGCAAAGTGCACTAATCTTAAGTGTTCAGCTTGATGAACTTTTAATTACACCTGGGTAATTTAAATACACCTGTATAATCATCAATCAGATGAAGATACGGAATTTTCTCACTCTTCTAGAAGGTTTCCTTGTGCGCTTTCTGAGTCAATAAACTTTCCACCCAGAGACAACTGCTATTCTGACATTTATCATCGCTGATTAATTTGTTCTTCAGCTTCATGGGCATGGCATTATACAGTGATTTCACTTTCGTGTCTCGCTTCTTCGTTCAAAAATTCTCTAAAAATGTCTGTAAAATTCGTCCGTGTTGTTGTATTAGTAGTTTGTCCTTTTTTAAAGCCATTGTATGAATACACTACAAGTTATTTTTCTATTCTCCTTTTTCCAGACTTTTGGATCATTTGAAGTTTTGGTCTGCTATGATGAAGCTGCCACCAACATTCTCGTGATGTTTTCCAGTGAACATAGGGACATATCGCCTTGTTCTCTTGGGCATGTACATACACACACAGTAGTAGGATTACTAGGCCAAAGGTTAGGCACATATTTAACTTCAGTAGATTAAAGGCCTTTGTTTTTCCAGTGAAAGCCCCACAGAGTCAGGGGCTCGGACCTTCTCCATCTCTGGTGCACCCAGAGCCCCCAGCAATTCCCAGCTCAGAGTCGGTACTGAGTCCCTTTCGAGTAAGTGAAAATACCTGCATTTGTGTGCCTGGGCTCTTGGCTTTGGGTTGGGGCTGCCATGTTTCAGTGCGCAGTGAGGACAGAGCTGCATTCCCTGTGCCCAGCGTCCCTGTTCAAGCGAGTATTTTTTATAATGCCTCTTTAAATATCTTGAAGCTCACAGACAATATAACCTGTCTACACGTGTATTTCCTTTTTCATCAATGTGACATCCTAAGCATTCTACAAAGGAAAAATGGAAAGAAAGTAATTTATAGTAAAGGAATGAGTTCCCAAATGTTTGGGGACTGCTGCATTGGGAGACACAGCGAGATACACAGATACTTGTGACCACACATTTGGTCGGTCCAGAGGCAGAGTGCAGAGAGGTGTGATGGTCTGCTCACTCCTCTAGTGAGTTGCATTGCTGTCGGTGATATGATTTTCCAAAAACTAACCAACTCTTGGTAAAGTTTCTCATAAAAGTACAATTTTCCCTCGATCGGCGCTGGAAAATTCATTGTATATTAAAACTGTATAAAAATGATTTATTTCTTAAAAAAAGACTTTATTTATTTACTTTTAGAAAGAGGGAACGAGAGGGAGAGAAACATTAATGTGCAAGAGGTACATCAATTGGTTGCCTCTTGCATGCTCCCAGCTGGGGACCTGGCAACTCAGGCATGTGCCCTGACTGGGAGTAGAACTGGCAAGCTTTCGGTTTGCGGGCCGGTGCTCAGTCCACTGAGCCACACCAGCCAGGGCTGATTTCTTTCTATGTGTAAAATGGAGTTGGGGTCTAGGTTCATATAGGTTTTCCAACTACAGGAAGGTCCTGTGGAATATATGCGGTGTGAGCATCTTCTTGCTTGGACAAAACTGTTCCAAACATCACAAAGGGCATCCACTGTTCTTGGGCCTTGACCATGAAAAGCCAGTGAGTGTCTTTTAGCCACAATGCCAATCATCCCCACAAATTTCTACAATATCCTTGGGGGTGGTTCCCCCTGAGAACTATGGTTCTAACTCCACTCCCTCATTTGACAGGGGAGGGATCATTCCCCTGGGAGAGGAAGAACTTCCTCTGGACCTCACAGCGACGTAGAGATTAAACACGGACCACAGTCTCCCGACTCATTCTTCTGAATCAGGATTCTGTCCACCATAATAGCAGTCGGAGCTGGGACTTTGAGTCAAGCAGACTCAGGTTCAAATCCTGGCTCTGACTTTAGGCAAATCACTTCATTTTCCTGAACCTCTGTTTTATGATTTCCAAAACTGAGATTAAAACTAGCATTTATTTTAAAAACTTGTGAGAATTAAACAAGATTTTGATGATAAATTCCTGGCACATAGTAAAATTTCAGTACATGGTAGCTAGTATCACACCCCTTTAAAGCTCATTGATTTAAGTGCCAACAGAATTTGGTGTATCATATTGCTGGGGAAATTTTCCATTGGAACTTTTCTCTGCAGAAAAACACTTATTTATCTTTATTCTTCGAATTCTTCACACAGTCCCTTTCCAGGACAAAGTATTCTCCCACCAGAGCTGTTCTAAGCCTTATTCAAAAACCACATGACGGGGGCTGAGTAGCTCAGAGCATCCTCACACCGAAAACAAAAACAAAAACACACATAAACCTTGAGACTCCAGTTTGGTCTATAAAGGAGGAAGACAGACGATGACATGTTTGAGCATGTATTTTGTACCAGAGGCATTGTAAGTGGTCTATTCTTTTCATTCTCTCAACTCCCCGAGGGGCGGGTACTACTTATTATTACCTCCACTTTACAGGTGAGAAAGCGGGGACTCGGAGCTGCAATGGCCCTTTCTGAGTCACACACAGCCAAGATGGAAATCAGGTCAGACGGACATGCTCTTGATTTGGGTTCTTCAAAAGCAGACCCTGAGACCAGGAGCTGAGTGCAAGTATTTTATATGAGGGGGGGGGTACTGGTTATAATTCACTGCCTCTCTGCTCTGATGCACCCTTCATTCTATGCTCCGTAATAAAGGAATCCCTTATCAAAGTATCGGTGTTTCTCCTTCGATGTGAGCACAATGTTCCGTTTTCCAGTAGAGGGCGCTGGAGGGATACTGCAGGAGGAGGAAGGTCTCCAGCTGTTTCTGGGCCAGATAGGGCCCAGCTGTGGGTGCGAGGACATTTAGTGGATCCTGCCTCAACCACGGGTCAAAACGGGTCCTTAGGCCACTTTGTGGCCTTAATGTAGTAATAACCTTCACGTGCTCCCCTCAACACGGAAACCAGAGTTTGCAGCACAGCCTACCCTCTCCGAAGGATTCCTGCCCTGTTGGCCCCTGGACTCTGCACCCTGAGACAAGAGGCTGAATGTCTGTTCTCTCACACGCACTCTGCAGGGCGGCCTCTTCCATTCGCGCCACCCGCAGACCAGCTCCAGCCTGGCCAGGGCAGCAGACTTCTCAGATATTCAGTGGGCAGACCGACGTCTTCCCCAGAGATGTCTGGACCCCTCCCAAGTTTGTCCTTGCGTGGGTGCTAAGCCATAGAGTGCCCTCTGGAGCTTTCTTGTATCTTACAGTTATTCTTTATTGTAATCATTCTTTGTACTTTTTGTTTGTTCGTTTGTTTAAATACTACATGGTTTCCGTCTCTGGAATGGACCCAGGCTGTCATGGGAGGTGATACTAGGAAGAGCCAAAGGAGTGGAAAAGGGGGGAAAAGCCAGTAAGGAATGGGTTAATGAGTGGTCAGCTCTGTGAGCACCTGGGACTCCATCACACTGGTGTCCCTCTGAGAGTCTGGGGCCCACACACTCCAGTGTTTCCCCAGCAAGAGGCAAGAGGGCTGCATGTTTATCTACCAGTTCTCATCTCTCATTGATTGAGGATTATTCTTGGGGACCTTGCCTTCTTGACATTTCCATCCTGCCCTGCATACCTCACTGTCCAGGGCATACTTTTGGAGCCAGAAAAAGCCCCGAGGTAGAGAGCAGGTCCCTGCAGCTAATATATCTGTGTGCATAGGAACTCCTGCTAAAAGAAACTGTGGGTGAACTTCTCGGTGGGCTGGGGGTGTTTACTGCAGGTGAGTTGCAGGTGCTGAAAGGCAGCAGGAAATCGATCAGCTGGAGGCTGATGAATGGCTGAATCCGAGGGTGGATTTTCTAGAAAACTCAGTGGCAGATCAAATGTTTTCCTAACTGGTATAATTTAATTGGAGAGTCAGTGTTTACTAGGCATAATTGGATTTTTCTTTGACCTTGGCAGTCTCACCGGCTTGCTGTCTGCACTGGAAGACACAGTTTTTTCTTCTCTTTTTTCTTTGCCTCTTCTTTTTTTCTTTGCCTCTTCTTTTTTAACTCATTTTAATTCAACAAGCTAAACCTGACTTCCATGGAGAGCCGGCAGCCCTGCCATTTTCAAGAGGTGCCCAGGGCTGGGGTAGCCATCCAGAAAAATGCAGCGGAGTTTGTATTTTCCATTTTGCCCTTTACCAGAAGGTTTCAGCTAAAGCAAAAGGGTTTTTTTTTCCTGCCTTCCCGGGTGTTTTAATAGAAATCTTGGTGGCATTAAGCGTTTTAATTCTGAGCACCAGCTTCTAAAGTTCAGTGATGGCCAGCTCTGTCCTGGCCAGGAACACAGGGCACACCAAATCGGGAGGTTTTAATCAGCAGGAACACCATGGTGACAGTATCGGCAGGAGACACGTTTGTTGATCACAAAGGGACAGGGACAGTGTTGGTTTCGGGGTAATGTGGGCTGAAGAAGGTTGTTTTCACACTAAAAACTTTAAGTCATTCACATCTTGCAGGAACTGAACCAGCTTATCTGTTTCTCAGCTGGTGATGTGTTCTTTCCACAACTAAAATACCCTGTGAGGAGAGAGCGAGGAAGCTTACTTTGTCCTGAATGGGAAAGGTCTCTAGGACATGGTGTTAAGTCACAGAAGAAGCACGTAGAACAGGGTGGAATAGCTAACTATTGTTATGAGAAAGAAGGAAAAAAAAAGATTATGTAGTTATATTTGCTGTGTTTACATGAAAATCCAATAACACTGCCTGTGTAAGAAAGGCAGAAACGGAAACAAGGGGTAATATTTTTTTCCATTGACAACTTTTACATCGCTTTGAGTTTAAACTCATGTCCATGTATTTCCTGCTCAAATAAATATCAAATTGCCCAGTGAAAAATAATCATTGGAGGTCAAGTCTCTGTTCTCCGATCATTTTTATAACCTGTGAAGGCAGCTTCAGATGGAAAATGCATTTCGCCACATTAAAGCATGTACACCAAGTGAATCCTTTGCAAATGTTTAGGGTTAAAGTCTGTTTATTTAACCATGGATTATTATTATTATTTTTTTAAGATCTATGCTGCTATCTGCCATCCAGGCAGCAGGGGGCAGTGTTTCCCTGCTTTTCACCTCATTTTGCCCCACCTCCCTGACTGCATAGGCAACCCTTCCAAAAATTCTCTAATTCGCATCTCTGCACAAAATGCACCACATCTTCTAGATTCACGTTGTTCCTCTCTTATCCCCCAAATTTTGGGGGACTTGAAGCTCCCAACAGGCCGTTTAATGACTACTCAAAGGGCCCAATTATTGGGTCTGCGGGTGTGAAGTCTGTCCTCCCTCTGCCCTTTGCCCCTTCTTGTCATGCACTTGCTCCTGTGAATCACTTTCCACAATCAAGTCATAGAAAAAACTCTTAAATTATGAAAATTTACAGATCTCTCTCTCCATTTCTTACGTTGCAGAGGAGACTCAGGTTTGGGAAGGCAAAACAAACAATCAGGCAAGTGAATCCAAAGAGGGTGGATTTGGGGCCTCCACGAATGATTCCAAAGGGGAAAAAAAAGCTAAAAAGGGAATAGAATGAATTTGGTGTCATCTTGTGTGCCTGGCTGGCCCTGGACCTGCCTTGCCTCCTTCCGTCTTCACAACACAGAGACGTGACGTGCCATCCGGGCCGCTCGGTGAAGGAAGAGGTGAACGCTCATAGGGCTGAGCAACTCGCCCAAGTTTATGTTGCTGCGAAATGACAGAACTGGAACTGGAGCCAGACTGCATCCGAAGCTGAACCTTTGACTATTTCCCTGCACCATATTAAATAAACAGGGGCATGCCTTCCCTGTGGCTCTCTTTCTCGTCCCCCTAACTCCCGAGTGCCTGTGGCTGCTCTCTCACACGTGTGCACAGCCCTGTCCCTACTTTACACGGTGCCTGTGAAGAGAGGGACAAGGGAAAGGGAAGCCACCTTAAGAACTCCCTCAATGTTCAGTGAAAGCTGGTCTTTGTTGCGCATGGGCAGTGATTTTTTTCAGAAAAGGCAGCAATGTTGAACATGCCCAAGGTCAGAGATTCCTAGAGATTTGAACTTGAGTAGGTGCCCAGGAAGGCACTGCACTGTTTACAGAATTCTTTCGGAGCATTCTGGGCGTGGGTGCACCAGCGTGTGTTTCTGCTTCTCTCACCCCAGCTTTCCGGCAATGCCCGCAGGCGAGTGTGTTGGGGAAGATGCAGAGATGAACAATTTGGAGCTTTGGATGGTCACTTTGCCCAAAGTGAAGTTCTTGGGAGGGCTTGGATGGCATTCAGCTCTGTATTAAATGACAGCAACACCCATTGGGAGAGAACTGTAGCCCTTTCAGTGCTGAGGAAGGCAAGGAGAACGTCTCCCCTGGTGCAAGCATGCCTTTAGCATATTTTAACACTTGTGTCACTGCCACTTCAATAACCAGGGTCAAAGAGCAGGCCGGAGTCCTTGGGCGGGCAATGGCATCCAGCTGGCATTCTCTTAGGTGGTTCTATTTTCCTTTAGTTGTAATTCGATTTGTGGCAAATGATTATGGTTTTCTGTTTATGGTCATGTTGAGGTGCCTGCATGTAAGTAAAAAAAAAATCCACTTAAAGAAAAATAGTTGAGTAAATAATGGAACACGTGGCATATAGCTGTGGCAAAAATGAGGTGGTGCTGAAAATGAATGAACGTTGTAGTGAATTATTTCTAAACGTGTCTTCCATCTCAGGCAATGCAAGCATGACTTTCACTCCAGAATCAATGGAGATTAGAATTGTGAGGTTTCACGACAGGAAGGGATAAGCTAGCCCATCCTCCTCCTTTTGGAGTTGATGAAATGGAGGCTTAGAGGGACGGGACTGGCCCAAGGTCACACAGCGTCCTCTTTGGTAATAATCCGTGTGTGGGCCCATGTGTGCGTGCATGTGTGTGTACTGCGGGGTGGGGAGGGCTGAGCAAAATAATAGCCTAGGTATAGGCTGGATATAGAGCTGCTTTAGGTAATTTGGGTTGTTTTAGAACCACGAAGGAAAAGAGAGAAAAGGAGGGAGAAAGTTTTTGAACAAAATGAAAACTCCTAGATGACAAAGGGGAAAATCCTTAAAATCTAAGTATGATTTGCTTGCTGCAGCAGCTGGCTGGTTTCCGCCACTACACACAGCAGTAGCTTCTTGCAGGGAATGTGGCGTTAAATACAATAGGTCAGTATTAAGCTTGAACACAATGTGATGACTGATTAGGAAATGAATGTAAGTCATGGACGGCAAGTCCTGAATGTGGTGATGCTTATCAGCACCCTCACCCCACCGGAACAAACAAAGCTGCTGAGCTGAGCTTGCAGGCTGACGAAACTGAACCCAGATGTCCTTGTCCTGGGGACAATTGAATTCTGGCTATGACAGTCATCTGTGAGGAAATCAGGTGTTACAAAACTCAACCATGCTCTGGGCACTTCAGAACCGGCTCTGGGGGTGGGGAGGGGACAGTCATGGTCCCCTGCCTCCCTCTCATGGTGAGGTTGGCTCTGGTCAGCTCTGTGTCTTGCTTTTTTTATGGGCGTGCTGAGATTATGAAGTGGGAGATAGCCCAGGATTAAAGACCACTCCCCACTGTGGATGGGGCTGGGGCACCCAGTGCATGGTCCAGAGCAGGCACTTAACATGTGTTTGTGGAATGAGGGTGAAAAACCCATCAGTATGGTGATGGGCATAGAGCCAGCCCACTGCTCACCCACATTCTGATGTGGGCAAGTCACTCGCCCTTTTCAGAGTCACTTTTGCTTCATGCCTAATGTTTAGATAAGCAACTTTGTCCTATTAACGTGTTATTGGGATACAAGAGCTGAGTGTCATGAGTGTGGTGGGTGCCTTTTCACTTATTCACTCATTAAATCACTCATTCCTCCAACCAGCTGATTTTATGAAGCATTCTGTGGGGGAGATAGGCTGGGTCCCTTCTTGGAGAGGTTAAGATCTAGTGGTGAAGTCAGATAACAACTTAGTCAATAAGTAGATAACCAAGATGATACTTTTGGACTATCTTGAGTGCTAGAGTGAAATAGTGATTAGATAAAAATAGTAATAATATTGATAAAAGCCAACACTTATTAAATACTTTCTATTTGCCACACTTATTGTAAACACTTACTTATATGATGCATTTAATCCTCACCACCTTCCTATAAGAGGTGTGTATAATCATATAAAGGGAAACTGAGACTCAGAGCTAGGCCACAATGGACAGATGTGGGATATTTTAGACAGCATGATCAAGAAAGATTTAATGCAAGGTGACATTTAAGCAGGGTCCAGAGTGTGCATTTATGTGTGCCTCTAAAATCCATGATTCCCTTTTTACTAACCCTACTGCTGCCCCGCCACTGTTTGGTGAAGCCTACCATGTTACTCATTGTCATTATGACGACCTTCTAACCAGACTGGCCTCCTCTCAGCCAGAATGGTGTGACCATGGCCAGAGGGACCAGACAGACTGCTATGTGCATTGGGGCCCACTTCCTGCTCCATTCACCTTTCTAGTGTGTGACTGATTGGTGTCCTCTGAACTTCAAGTTTACAAGGCCCGGAGCCTGGGAATTACAGAGTATGGAATAACAGCTTACCATCGTGGCCTCACCTACCCTTGGGCAGGCTAAGGGTGTTTCTCCCCTTCCCGTAAACATGAAGCCCTGGCCATGCACTGTGGGAATGGGGGCAGAAAATAACCCGGTGGTAGGGGCAGTTATCAGGATGATCTCACCCACACTTGTAGTGCAGTAAAGCTCACTGTCTTTCCCTGCCAGGATGCCATGTGGGTCTCCCAACGACCATGGGGAACAGAGATTGTTATGCATGTCTGGGAGATCAGAGAAGTGGGGGCCGAGGTGCTTCAGAAGTTTAGCCAAGGTCCTGTAGCTGGTGGGGATGAAAGCTGGTGCTTTAGCTTTCTGATAAGTAAAAACCCTGTGAACCCATCTGACCATAGGCTGTAGGGATGACATCTTCCTTAAAAAGCACCGCCATTTACTGTTGGAAGTGCTGGATTCTGAACCAAGAGCTTTTTGCAGATGAACCCCATTTAATCCTGTTGCCTGGTACAGGGCCCAGTGTCCAACACACGGCACAAACTCAATGTCAATTTATCTGACTCTATTTTTGGATAAGGGGAAACTGAGGCCCAGGAAAGTTAGATAACAATGGGGCTGAAATGTAAATGCAGGCCGTGTGCTTATGGGGTTTGTCTCTTGTCTGTGATGCACGCACTCTGTCTGCCTCACAGTTGGGTCCCCAGTGCCCCGGCATGTGTAGGGGCAGGGCACACTGAACTTCAGGCTTTCGCCACTTGTCTCTGGTGACACTCAGTTTTTCCTTTGAATTACTGCTCAAGGCCATTTCAGCCCAGGTCTTCAGCCCCGCAGAGGTGATTGGGGCTGTAAATTCCCTCCAGAAGCCTTCTTCCCTACCCCTTCAGTCAGGAGAGGCGGAGCATCTGAGGTCCTGGAGGAGGAGGGTTTTCCTCATGGTGCCTGCAGGGTCCATGGTTCCTGGAAGGGCTGGTAGAATTCTGTCCCTGTGAAAGGGTTTCCTGCTTTCTATTGGCCAAGTTTTCAAATATAAGTAGACAACCTTGGCATCCCCTCGTGTCTGCTGCAGGCTGCAGCTCTCTCTGTTTTGTTTGTTTCTTTCCTAACAGAGCTGACCTGGGGGCCCTGTGCTCAGTAACACAGAGAAGGTGGATTGAGGGCTCTGGACTCTGTTTCCAGGCCTTTAAGATGTGGCGGAGAAAGAGCAGATGATTCCCAGTGGAAACTTTCACCTAGGGGGTAGAATTTGAGCCAAGCTTTGAAATGCATTTAGATTTTGATGGATCGGGGAGTAAGGCGAGCACATCTGATAAAGGGTTATGTGCAAAATATATAAGAAACTCAATAGCAAAACAAAATAAAACAAAACAAAACCCCAAATAACCTGGTTTGAAAAAATGTAGGAAGGAACTGAATAGATGTTTCCCCAGGGAAAACGTACAAACGGGCAACTCGTATATGAGAAGGGGCTCAACATCACTACTCATTAGACAAATGCAAATCACAATGAGAAGTCACTTCACACTTGTTACAATGGCCATTGTCAAAAAGAAGATAAAATGCTGACAACGAGGTGGAGAAACTGGAATCCTGAGCACTGTTGGTGGGAATGGAAATTGGTACAGCCACTGTGCAAACAATATGGAGGTTTCTGAAGAAACTAAAAACCACATAATCTCCCTTCTAATTGTATATCTATCCAAAGGAAGTGAAATCAGTCTCTCGGGGCGCTATCTGCACCGCCATGCTCCTTGCAGCATTGTTTACAGTAGCAGAGATATGGAAACAGCCTGTTGAAGGACGAATGGACAAAGAGGATGTACTGCATCTACACAGTGGACTATTATTCATCCTCAAACAAGAAGGAAATCTGACCATTAGTGACAGTGTGGATAACTGTGGGGGACCTTCTGCTAATCGCCATCAGCCAGACACAGAAAGACAAGTCCTGCATGATCCCCCTGACTCATGGAATCTAAGAGTCCAATTTAGAGAAGCAGAGAGCAGAGTGGGCTGCCAGGGCTGGGAGGCGGGAGAAGTGGGGAGATGTTGATCAAAAGACAGAAAGTTTTGGTTATGCACAGTAAATTAATTCTGGAGACCTCTAATGTACATACAGTACGGTGACTAGAGTTAATAATACTGTATTGTATACGTGAAGTTTGCTGAGAGAGTGGATCTCGAATACGCCTACCACATACACAGAAACTGGTGACTGTGTGAGGTGATGCCTATGTTAATTAACTTGATTGTGGTGATCATTTCACAACGTATACATATATCAAAATATCTCATTGTGTGTGTATACACACACACAAAAAATATTTTATGTGGTAATCTTAACTCAGTAAAGCTGGAAGGAAGATAATCCACAATGCCACAGACTGGGTGCCTTAAACAAGAGCAATTTGTGTTCGTGCAGGTCCGGAGGCTGGGTGTCCAGGATCAGGGTGCAGGCAGGTTTGGTCCCAGTTTGCAGACGCCGTCTCCTTGCTGTGTTCTCATGTAGTCTCTTCTGGATGTGCCTACATCTTTACTGTTGGTCTGTGCCTCTGAATTTCCTCTTCTTATAAGGAAGGACACCCGTCAGACTGGATGAAAACCCACCCTAAGGCCTCGTTTTAACTTAACCACCTCTTTAAAGGCCCTATCTTCAAATACAGTCACATCCTGGGGGTCTGAGGGGCTTAGTGCTTCAGCATATGAATTTTGGAGGGACACAATTCAGCCTATAATAGATATCAGATTAAACATTTTATGCAATTATTTTAATGCTCATAATAATCCTATGACTAGTACTATTAGTAACTTCATTTGATTAGGGTCACACAGTGGCGAATGGCAGAGCCAGGGTTTATCTATAGCCAGGTTTGTCTGATAAGAGTCTTGTCTCCTGACCTCTTACCTGGCCACATGGAATATGGCCGTCTTCCCGACAGGTGCACTTGGGGTGCGACCGAGGGCCTGCTGCACCTCATTACAATCACGTGTGGAAGAACAGCATCATCAGGGGAAGGTCTCCAGAAAGGTGGAGGACTTGAGAGCACAGGTGGGTTTCATTGTTTCTTCACATACAAATTTGGGTCTTAGAATGGACTGGCAGATTTGGGAAGGGCAAGGCAAGCTGGGTAGGTGGGGTTGAATAATGGGATTGACACCTAATGAGCTGAGCAGGGGATGGTAATGGCTTCACAGGTGGACTGTGTCGCTGAGAGTGAAGAACAGGTTATTTGTTCTGCAGTCCAGCCGACTGAACCACGGGATCCCAAGTGAGTATAAATGTGGGTTGAATTCTGTCTCCTTGAAAAGGTGTGCTGATGCTTTAGCTCTGGTACCTGTGAATGTGACTTTGTTTGGAAATTGGATCTTTGTGGAAGTATTAGCTAAGACGAGGCCACAATGAGTTAGGATAGCCCTAAATCCAATGACTGGTGTCCTTACACCAAGGCCATGGGATGACACAGAAACCCAGAGGGAAAAGGTAGCTGCGTGAAGATGGAGGCAGAATCAGCGTGCTGTCCCCAAATCCAAGAGACACCACAGACCGTGGGAAGCCGCCCGGAGAGGGTGAGAGGCCTGGACTGGGGTGTCCTTCAGAGCCTGCAGAGGAAACCAGCCTTGCGGACATCCAGACTTTGTACTTCTAGAACGGTGAGACAACGCACTTCTGTCATTTGAAGCCACCAGGTTTGTGGAACTTTGTTAAGGCAGCCCTAGGAAACCAATAGAGATTAGAATGGAGAAATACTCATGACAAAAAATTGCTCTGAATGATAGATACTAAATATGACTTGGAGAGAAAAATGGAGGTGCAGAATGTGTCCGGGGACTTACAGGAAAGAATAATTTTAGAGAAGGATGGGAATTATGGTCTCAGAATCTCTATACAAATGAGCAGATTATGGCAAATAAAAGAAACTAATGACAACAGGGGTAGATGGGATATTCTAGAATTGCCAGGACTTGGGATGGAACTCAATATTGGGACATGCTAACATGAAGGTAGTATACCCATTATGTGTAGGGCTAACCAGTACTAAACAAATAAAAAGACGGACATGCCCCTCATGGAAATCGGATGGCCTGAGGCAGCAAACAGGTCCACAGAGCATAGGGTGAGGCCGTAAATGTAGACTCAGGCAGGGCCACCATGAAAGGGGTAGCAAGAGCCACGAGAATCCCCCAGCAAAGTGTCCTGGTGTCTTTCTTGCCCAGGTCACAGACAGGCTCTGAGGTAGGGTGCTGTCGAAATGGGAGCTCAGATCACCTCTCCAGGTATTGGCTGCAAGCTTTGTTTGGCTGAAGGTGGGGAAGCTTGACATGTTTTTGCCTTGCTTAATGGGTAATTTCATGTCACAGTGGGTAGTGACTAAGGAATTTCCACTCTGGACTTAATGATGAATTGCTAATTGGTTGGTGTAGTGGAAATGATGGAATCTTAAGATAAAGCCAGCTGGGATTTCTCCTTTTTGGGGTGACCATGGCCTCAGAGAATTAATGCACTGCAGTGAGAAGAAAAGACAAACATATTCAGGATTGTACCCTAGACTTTAAGAGGAACAGTAAAGAAAATTTGGAGAATATCTTTTCTTTATTTCTTGTTGATGGATAATGCAAAATTCCATAGGTTTTTCTCTCTCTTCCTCCCTCCCTCCCTCTTTCCCTCCCTCTCTCCCTCCTGCACTTTTCCTCCTTTGCTTTCTACAGGTGAATGCCAGTATTTTTACCTTTTTTTAAAAAGATTTTATTTATTTATTTTTAGAGTGGGAAGGGAGGGATGGAGAGAGAGAGAGAAACATCAATGTGTGGTTGCTGGGGGCCACGGCCTGCAACTCAGGCATGTGCCCTGACTGGGAATTGAACCTGAGATGCCTGGTTCGCAGCCCGCACTCAATCCACTGAGCTACACCAGCCAGGGCTTACCTTTTTTTTTAAAATTTTATTTTAATCATTGTTCAAGTACAGTTTTCTCCCCTTTACTCCCAATCAAGCCCACCCACCCCTTCCTCCCAACTTCCCTCCCATTACCACCCTCCCCCTAGTTTTTGTCCATGTGTCTTTTAACTTTGTTCCTGTAAACCCTTCCCCTTTTCCCCTGAAACTCCCTCTTCTCTCTCCTCTGGTCACTTTCTGCCTGTCCTTTATTTCGGTGTCTTTGACTGTATTTTGCTTGTTTCTTTGTTTTGTTGTTTAGGTTCCTGTTAAAGGTGAGATCATATGGTATTTTTACCTTTTAAGTGAGTCATTATGGAATATTAAACTTTAGCCTTTAGAAATTGAAATTAGCCAGTACCAGAGCTTGTAGAAGGCTGGCCTGGGTGTTCAGAAGGAAGCCTGGTGGCCGGTGCTCCCACTGTATTCTGGAAGGATGATTAGTTATGAGGCATCATCAGGGTTGTCTATTGGCTGTGCTTCTCACGTGCTTGTTAAATATATATGGCAGCTTGTTTTGTTTCATCATCATTAATGTAGATAGTTGTATATTCTTAGATAAACTGTTACAGTGTTTTGCTGGTCCTCTTGTGGAAAGTGAAAATATTTGCATCACTTGTATTTTGAAACTATAGTTCTCAAATAACTATATCTTAAGTTGTTTATTACTGTGAATTCTAATGTGAAATAAATAGCAGCCTGTTATGGTGATAGCAGGGTATACATCTTCTTCATCACCCCCAAATGTTATATTCATTTTAGTGCTAACAGTAGGGTCAGACTAACTTGTGTGAGTCATGGTCTCACATTTTTTTATAAAATCAGAATTATAGAACCTGCTTCAGTGATGATTAAATGACATCATGCATGTACACTATCTGGGGGTGTCCAACCTTTTGGCGTCTCTGGACCGCACTGGAAGAAGAAAAGTTGTCTTGGGCCACACATTAAATATGCAAACACTAATGAAAACTGATTAGCAAAAAAAAGGTTTTAAGTAAATTTATGATTTTGTGTTGAGCCACATTCGTAGCCATTCTGGGCCACATACTGTGGTTGGGCACCCTTGACTGCTCAATAAAATGAGAACTAATAATCACCAGTAGTTAAAGAGTGCTCACAGTTTGTGGGGCACCATATGCAGTGTTTTACACACATTGACTGATGAGTCCTCGGGAAACTCCATGAGGTAGGCATAACTATTATCCCTGCTTTACAGATAAGAAAATACCAAAGGCACAGGGCATTCAGGTAAGGTGCCAGACGGCAGAATTAGTAAGTGGCAGAGTGGGGGTCTGAACCCAGAAGGTGTGGTTCCAGACTTATTTCTGGTGACTGCCATACTGCTTATGATAATAATAAGAATACACCATTTCTTTTCCAAATGGGTCATACAATGAGATCAAAGTCAAGTGTATGGTCTCTATGTACGTGCAAACTGTGTATCTCCTTCCTTGCTGTGGACATCTGGAGAGGCTGCGTGGCATTCACCCTCAAATGCCCAGAATTTAGCTCAGCCCTTGCTCTATGAATGACTGAGTCAAGGTCTTCTTCTCACTGAACATTTTTCATCCTAGTCCTTGCCGAGGATGCTAACATAGGATTGTTAAACGATGCTAACCAGGAATACCACCTGCAGAGGAGTCTTCTAGGTTCCACTTTGAACCCAATGCCCCTTGAGGGCAACTAGTTGAAGTTTCATGAGCTTGGGCTTCTTCCAGGCTCATGGAGCCATCCAGTTGAACATCTGGAAAATGTCATTTTCCATTAGTACTTAAAATTCGTGGAGCTCACTGACAATAGCTTTTTAGTCTTGAAATGAACCTTAGTGATAGCCTACAAGAGAGGAAATAGGGATCCAGAGACATGATGTTGTTTTCTGGAGCTTACCCAGACAGTGAGGGGTAGGTTTCAGACTGGAAATCAGAACTCCTGACATTGTCCATTGTACCTTTCAACTTGCATTTAGTGGGAGAATCTGGAATATCATGGATTTTACAATATGGGCTTTGCTTGTATGTGTTGTAACATTTGGATGAAAGCTAAAAATCTGAACAGATATTCATATATTGCTTTTTTAATGAAAGGAAACTGTAGCTTTAAGAGGCTATTTTAACAATGAACATGTTTGGGACCTCCATAAAGACATTTGTAGAATGCTCATGGGCAAAAACTGCAATAAAATTACTTAAGGCATTCAGTGAGATCTCAGTGAAATTCTGCACAAGTGATGTTTTGTTTTGTACACCATAAATCAAGTATGTGTACTACAAAAGATGAAACACACTCAAGATATTCAAAATTGTATCATTTGTGGAAGTTGCTAGACATCCATGAGGCAAACTAGACAGCACCTTGGACAAACTCAAATGATGCCACTAAGGGAACTTTAGAAAAGTGGGTTTGAATCAAGATCCATTAAAATATTATGTTAACAAATGTGCCATTTGTGAAATTGGATTTTCAAACAAATGACTCCTCCATATTTTGAAATGAGTGGCTTATGGTTTTCCCGGGAAAGGAAGAACTTTGTGAAGTCAGGGGAAATATATTTTCCTAGTGACTATATCAATAGTGGTCAAAGATAACAATGGTTATCAGTCAGTCAATGCCAGGCAAGAACTAGATGCACGACCCGGTCCAGGCCGTTGCTCCCTCCTCAGAGCTCCTCTGTCCTTTGCACATAATTCTGGTATGACAATAATCGCAACCTTAAAGTATATGTTGCCCTTGAACTCTGGTGGGTAGGAACCCTGCCTCTTTAATTTTTTTTAAATAGTTGTGTTGAGTTATTTAATGTCACATTTAGAATGAGTGGTAGATTTAGCATTAGGACTCAGATCCATTAAATTCTATGGAAATAAATGGAGGTCAATTAAATGAGAAAAGGAAAGGCTATTTTTTCTGAACTAGGTATATAGCAAAGGAGTCAGCCACCATCCCTTGTGTCTGATAGAGATCAGAGGCGGGCAGGGGTGTGGGGGAGCTTTCTTGTGGAAAAGGCTTCAGGTGAGCCCTCATTGGAGGCTGTTAACCTGAGGAAGCTGTCCAGGGACAGCTGGAAGTGGGGCATCCTGAGTTATAGGTTAGCGGTAGAGAGTTGACTTACTCTGGTGGGTCCTAATTTGGAAATGGGAACAAGAATTAGGAAAGCTGTCAGTTATTAATCAAGTCTTGCTCGTTTGGGGCCAATTATTACAGGAGTCAATATCTGGTTTCTTGGACCTGTTGTTAGATAGTGGTCTGACTTCCTACAAGTGGGACGAATCGGGAGCAGGTTGGTTCCCTGAACAGGTAACTATATGTAATGGATTGGTTATATGGGCCTGTTGCTCTAGATTGTGGGTCAGAATTCAAATGGGTTCATGTGGGTCCTTTTTCTGTGCTGTGTGGCCGGTGCACATGTGTACACTCAGTCTGTCTGTGTGGTTCTCTTCTTTCTAAATCAGGGGGAGCAACCTTTCTGAAAAGGGCCAGAGAGAAAGCGTTCTCAGCTTCCTGAGCCATGAAGTCTCTGCTGTAATTACTCAGTGCTGACATTTTAGCAAAAAGGCAGCCATGGACAATATGTAAACAAGAGGAGTTGGCTGTGTTCCAACAAAACTTTATTTACAAAAACAGGCAGCAGGCTGGATATCGCCCTAGGGCTGCAAGTGTGCTGACCCCTGGTGTACAGTGAGGAGTCTGCACAAAATCAACAAATATGCAAACGACAGCCGTCTGCTGCATCCTGACTCATTCCCTTCAGGTCTGTGTTCAGGCTGTGGAAGCTGTGGGCTTCCCTGGGGGCTAGTTTCTGAGCGGTGGTGCAGTCGAGAAGCATAAGGAATCAAAAAATTTGTAAATTTTCATTTTTTCCTTCCTCTCAAAGGACATTATATGGCACCCATTTAATAAGTAAGGTGATCCTTCTTATAATGTTGTTTTCCTTTTTTTCCTATTCCCCCAAGGCCCATACTTCATTTTCAGCACCCCACAAAGAGATCCTCTGTCATGCACAGCGGAACAGCACAACACACTGTCTTCCTGCCCATGCGTCACACGTCAGACGAGAGGGGATGAAGGCAACACCGTTAAATGGGTGGAGGTGATCTGCCCTGAGCCCGGTCCCCTTATGTCTGCTACATAGCTGCCACAGTTCCAGGCACCACAGAGAGAAAATCGTCCAGAGGAAGCAGAGGCCATGTCTTCCTTGTATCACCTGAAGAGTGAAGATCCCTCTCCCAGAAGTTTCCTGGTGGGCTCATCCTCATGTCACATTGACCCAACTGTGTTACATGCCTGTGCCTCCGTCCACACTGGGGAATGAGACCACTGTGACTGGCTTCGATTACACATGTTGAGGTTGGGGGTAACTCTCTCTTCCTCTGATGCTCGTGGCACTACAGAGCGGGGTGGAGGGGAGTGAGTGAAACTGGATTTCTGTAGGAAGGACGGGGGCAGGGTCAGTATTGAGAAGCCAAGCAGCTGCATCTTCACCAAGAGGCAAAAGGGCAGGAAGAGAAATGGCCACAGAGAAAAGGGAGCAGAGAGAACAGACGACCTGGGAGGAATCCCTCTCTAGGTGCTAAGAACAAGAATTTACAAATTTACAAATTTTCTGAGCCCTCCTCAGAGTAGAAATAGTTAGGGAGTCCTTTCTGTGGATGACAAAATGCTTGAATTTGTTGATAAAGAGTTGCTCCCATCTTTCCTCAAACACATCGCACATCAGACAGGAATAGGTGACAACAATATTGTCCAGTTGGCAGTCTGTCTTTCTTCTCTCCAGCCCAACGCTGATGTCTGCTTTCATTGCTCCCACAAGTCCAATGCACTGCATACCTTGCACACTTTACCACACACGCTTTGAGCAGAGAGAACTCCAGATATGGAGATGGGAATACCTGGTATGAATCCTGGCTCTGCCGCATACGAGTCCAAACCTCGGGCAGGTCAGTCGACAGTAATGGGTGTTAGTTGCCCTGCCTGTAATGAGGGAAGAGGGCTGCCTTCCAGGCTCATGCAGTTGTTGTGAAAACTAAATGGTATAATTTTTTCAGTGGCTATGGCACTAAAGGAATATTTTGTTTTTTTCTTTGGTTGAACCAGACCTGTCTACTCATTGTTCCCTGAAGTCACTTATTTATTTTATGATTTTCTTCCTTCACCTATAGCTCATGACATTTTTTCTCCACTCTTTCACCCTCTCCACTTACAATGCCTTTCCCTGTCCTCTGCACCTTGGGCCTTGTCTCCTGTCTGAAGTCTGGCTTGTCCACCTTGCTTGTGACACCCCCTGTCCGTTCCAGACCCAGGGTACCACTGGGGGCCTACGGGATTAAGGGCATCGCTGGGGAAGCCTCACGGCATCGGGTGGAGCTCCAGAAGATCGTCCTTGTCCAGGAGATAAGTGGTTCTCAGTGTCCCCAGGGCAGTGGAACCAGGAGGCTGCCAGCTCTGGGATCAGGGCTGACATGAAAAATGGAAAAGGAGCCCAGGACAACACAGAGAGACATGACACTGGCAGCCTTTGGCTAAAGTCCTGTTATCTCCATATTTAATCCTTTTTTTTTTCATGGATGAGTTACATATGTCATTTGGGCATCAGTTTCCTCATTTTCAAGTTGAAGTTCATACATACCTCTTCTTCCTTTCTATTTTCCATGGGGCTATAAACTCCAAAGAGACTGGGGCTAAATTTTATTTTTAATTTACCAGTTACATCCAGCTCGTACTATATTACCTGGTCCTCAGTAGGCACAAGACATACTTGTTGAAACTAAAATGAGTATAAAATAAGAAAGCATAGAAGTAAATGTTTGTAAACTGAAGGTATGATACAAATGCAACATATTTTATTGCCACATCCCAGAGCTTACCACAGATCTCTACACACTATAGTCATGCAGTTTATGTCAGTGGATGGGCCACATGTCCCCTGTGGAATGTGAAGCATGCTGTGAGGTTGTTCAATCAAACTCTGGAATCTTTCAGAGGAGAAGGCCTGTCTTGGGTCAGATCACTACCTGTGAGTCTCGCCTTCAGGTTGTCTAATGCCTCATGGCAGATAGGCAGTACGCACGCCTCTCCTGCCTCCTCCACACTCGGGAGGACACAGCTTACTGATCATGATCCTTCGGTGTTGGGTGTGACCTCCACATTCTTTTAAAACCGACTTTACAGGCAGCTGCTTTCAACTGATCAGCATTGATCGGCATTCAGTTCAATTTGAAGGCGATTGGTTATCTCTGGTCTTAGTTCAAGAGCATTCTCCTTTTGCTTGTTGGCTTATGTCCTTGGAGGTCTCCATCCGCGATCTCACCGCAACCTTCTCTTGTGGATAGTTTCTTTGTTTTCTTCATTAGCCTTCAGAAAGTTCCAACATCCAAATACAATCTCTTGCTGGAAAAAAATAAGGTTGTCCTTATCCTTCAACCCAAAACAAATATCTCAAAGAAATATGATTTGGTTTTGCTTCAAAGAAATAAGAGAAATATCAAAGGGGAAAATAAATCAATCCATCTCTGTGAGATTCCTGTGAAATTTATTAGAAACGAGCCGCGTGCACGCGGAGGTTGCGCCTTGAACGCCGGATCCACTTTGAAGTGGGCTGCCCTGTTCCCGTAATGGGCGGCACTTACCCACGCTTTTTATTTTTTGAAGCACTTTACAGACGTTTCCTAATTGATTTATGGCCTGGGACCCTGTTTAGAACATGGCAACAGGAGTGATTAAAAGGCCAGAAAAGCTGATTTATGATGAAAGATTAAGAACGGAATATGATCTGAAACTGGACCAAACAAAGACGCACAGCAGACGTTTCAGCCACCTGTGATTACCTGGCCATGCGTGAACTCTGGAGGGAGAGACAAATTATGTCACTCGACCATCAGAGGTTTAACAAGAGAAAGCTGATATTTTTTAAATGAAGAAAAACTCAGGCAGGTTGATTCTCTAGGGCTATGGGCTGTCCCAGAAAGCTGCCAACTCAAGGTCGCTGCAGGACCAAGGTCGACAGCAGAGCGTGGTGTCTCCGACATTCAGAAAGTGCCACCCGAGCCTCCGTCTACCCATTGTTCCCACCGCCCCCTCTCCCATGGCCCACCTGCTTGTCAGGTGTGCTTTTGGGAAACTGTACTCTCTTTGTGCCTTTGGGAATACATTGAGTATCTACAATACTCAGTCTAAGGACAATGAATTGGATTCGCTGGTGGGGCGGGCGGCTCCCAGTCAGAAAGATTGTCTTACTGGTTATAGGTACCCAAACGGGCATTTATGTAATTCGTTGTTCCAGGTTTTCTGTTAGCAAGTCTTCTCAGGTTTATAGAAAATGTATAGTAATAAAATCAACAAAATAGCTCACAGATTCTTTATGTTTCAAAAGTTTGGGTTTTATTGTTGTTTATTGTTTTAAGAATGCATGTCTCTCAACTACAGATAAGTAATGTTTCTTAGCTCCAAATCATTCATTAATTTATAAACACATTCCCCTAAAAACATTAAATGAGTTATTTACTTTGTACACCTTGTGATTTAGCCATTTTTGGGAGACAGAAATAGAAGGTGTGACCCTTGTTTGCAAGGAGCTGCTGCTGAGAGGTGAGAGGTGAGAGGTGAGAGGTGAGAGGTGAGAGGACCCCGAAGCCTTCCTCTCATGCGGCTGAATTCTGGATACTGAATGGAGGCCTGGGACTCTGGCCAGGGTGGAGTTTTGGGAATTAGGGTGCTGCACCCAGATTTCCATGCTGCCCCCAGTGGAAATCAGTGATACTGACCCAGGTGAAGTTGACCTTGAGAACTAGTAGGGAAATGAATACTTTCAACTCCCAAAGCATAAGATCTGCAGGAGAGGTTAGTTTTATGGAGTAAACAAGTTCAAAAAGATGGGCAGATCCAGAAGAGAGCCCGAGGACTCACAGGCAGGGGAGAGAGGCTCTGAAGGGAGCTGTGTTCACGGTTCTAAGGGCAAGGTTTGCTGTGGGGGAGGTGGGGTTGGGGTGGCAGACAGAGGGGCCAGCGAGTGACTCAGGTGCAAAGGCTCAGTGCCTCCATGTTGCACAGCTCCTGGGACCCACTCTTACTGTGTCCAGTGTAAGTGGTGCCCCTAGAGTTGGGCTCCCAGAAGCACTGAGGAGGCTATGGCAGGGGTTACAGGGTGCAGAGGAGACACAAGCTATTCAGAAATATTTGGGAAGAGTTTCAGAGGAAATGACATATAAGTGAATTCATGAAGATGCAGAATGAACTTGACAGAGGGAGAGGAGGAAGACGCAGCTGCAAATGAAAGGGGGTCTATGAGAACGGCGAACATCAGCTGCCCTGGGCGTGGCCCACAGGTGTCAGGAGGGAACACTTGGGTGTATTATAAGGAAGAGCGTGCAGAAGAAGCAGGGGGGGCAAACCAGTCTAAGGAGGTCTGTAAACAGCACATTGGGGAATGGGGAGGCTGTTGCTGAGTTACATTGGAAGCCCTTTGATCAGAGAATGATGGAGAAAGATCACATTGCCCGTGGTACAGAGGATGAAGGTGGGTGAGACCAGCGACAAGGGACCAGTTAGGAGGCTGTTGAAATAACCCAGGCAAGAAGCAATGAAGGGCTATAAAATGCCACTGTAAGGTGATGGTGGAGCAGCAGAGGCCTCCCAGTGCTTCCCTCCGTGCTTTAGTCCGAGTCTGTCTCCTTGTAGGTGACTCAGGGTGGATGCCTTTCCCATTTGTGCTGTCAGGGTCACTGCTAGCTAATACATAGAAACACCTGCAACTGTTTTATTTTTAACCAGCTCGAGCACAGAGATTGACAAATATCTAGAACAACAGAACCTGGCACATCCTTCATCACCTGGGAAAATGACTCTGCCTTATTAATAATGGGAGCTGGCTCATAAGTCTTTGTCGCCTTTCTAACAAACATTTCTCCTTTGTTTGGGCTTGATGAATTTGATAAGAATTTGGAGTAGGGCGAAAGGGTTGTGTGGAGCGTATCACATATCTCACAGGTTGAAAAGCAGATGGATTTTAAGTCATAGACTCTAGTAATGTGTGATATTACAGGGAGCAAGACACAAAAAATATTACAGCAGGTCCCATGCACTATACCTACTCAAAATCTCCTGAGCTTACAGCCCTCCCACCTGGTCCTAATATGTAAGATTGCTGCAGAGGTTACAAAGGGAATTCTACGATTTATTCTGAAAAACTGGCACTTCGATAAATAAGTGGAGGAACCAGGACATAAGAAAACATAAAAAACCTTTAGAAGGTCAAGCCTGGAGAGACAGAACTCAATAGCTCAGCCCTGGCTGGTGTGGCACAGTGGATTGAGTGCTCGCCCGTGAGCCAAAGGATTGCTGGTTCTAATCCCAGTCAGGGCACATGTCTGGGTTATGGGCCAGGTCCCCAGTGTGGGGCACCTGAGAGGCAACCACACATTGATGTTTCTTTCCCTCTCTTTCTCCCTCCCTTCCCTTTTGTCTAAAAACAAACAAACAAACAAACAAGTAAGTAAATAAGTAAATAATTCAATAGTTCAGAGACAGGAACAGGATGGAGTTTTCTTTGTTTTAGAGAGAATATTACGAGGGGCTATTTAAGGTTATCGCTGGAGTTGGAATAGTCTCTTGCAAGAGTGTAGTTTATCAAGCCAGCTAGGTATCTGACCCTGTTCACATAAAGAAAAAAAGATACATTTTTGTTGGCCTTTCACCATGACAAGAAATATTCCACCAGAAAGGTAACTTCAGAGGGGATGAAAAATGTTTGTGCCTTGTTTTGGGTGGTGGTTACATGGAGGTGTGCAATTGGCAAGACTCATGACACTGAACACCTAAATGGGTGCATTTTACTGAGATCAGTACATCAATTAAAGTAACGTAATTTTTAACAAGAAAAAGAAATATTCTGACACTGTCCTGGTGTTCTAGTGGCAAAACATGAATTGGGCAGTGGGGCAGATCAGACGCTGCACAGCAGGGACTTTGGGATCATCAGACCTCTTGCTTGGAGCTGGAGTCCAAATGCACTTAACACAGTGGGTGGCACCAGCCATCTCTGGATAGCAGATAGACTGGCTAGAGTATAGGCATCATCTCTGCCTTTGGCTTCTCTGACCAAGTACAAAGTCAGCTAAATCCCTCGGTGAACTTGGAGCCCAGTGTGGGGATATTTCTCTTATCCATGAATCACAAATGGACACTTGGCTGATGAGGATTGCCAGACCTCATCTCTGCTCAGAGAGGAGAATCAGCACTGATTAGAGGTGTCTGTTGGGGATGCAGTAGGGTGAACTGGAGGCCCACGTGCCAAATCTTTACTAACCACTCTTGCCCTAATTCTCTGAAGGAAGGAGGATAGGGCTGGACACTCAAGGCCACCAGGAAACGTCTCTAGTGGGGAAAGCAGTGACTATGGTGGTATTGGGGCTGTTCAGATACGTCGGATCTGGAGATCAAGTTCTATTTCTTCTAGAAGCTTCCAGAGGTAAAGCTGGCTTGAAAAAGCCAAACAGAGAGTGGGACTGGAGTGCTCATCTGAAGGGGGCGGGCAAAGGTGGACACCCAGTCCAGGAGAAGGTGACTGAGGCCAGAGAGAATGGGGACAGAGCCAGCGAGTCTTGACCAGTGTGGGAGGTGGTCTGGGTGGGGGTGTGTCCTCAGGGGTTTTGTGGGTGAGGTGCTGCTGTCAGGGTTTGAACCGTGAATGAAAGCCACAGATTGTTGAATTCTGGCTCCTTTAACCACCTTTCCCTTCCTTGAGGACAGAAGTGGTTTTAGGGCCTGGAGTCCAGCGGTCAGGTGAGAGGGAAGGACAGAGAGGGAGGGGACGACGGGACCCACAGGGATGCCATCTCCTCCATTGCAGGCTGTCTCATTCCTTCACCTGTCTTAGGGCTGGATGCTTTTTATTCTTTTTGAAAAAACACCAGATAGCACGTATCAGTACCTGCTGAAAAGTGCAGGTGCTTTCATCTTTGGTGCTCAGCACGGTGACTTTTATATGTGGACACAGACAGGTAACCATCTCCTGCTTACCTGGTTGCAGTCTCCACTTCCAGCCACCTCCCCGCCGGAGGTTTCCCTGTGACCCTTCCTAGTCTGTAATCTCCTCCTGGGGGTAATCACTGTGGCGACCTAGTGTCACAGTTTTCTCAGAACTGAGGAGTTTCCTGGGGTGTGGAACTTTCAGCGCTTAAACTGGGAAAGTCTCAGGCAAACTGGGACAGTGGGTCATCCTAGTCCCCACAATTCTGATTTCAGTCATCCTTGGTTCATTTTACCTGGTTTTGAACTTCATTTAATGGAGTTTGATATATTCAATGCATACTCTTGCATCTGGCTGCCTTTAGGCGATGTGGGTCAGTCCTATATTACATGTGGGCAGTTAGTTCTTTATTGCTTGAATGCTGAGTAGTACTCCACGGTATGAATGTATTGCAATTTGTCTACTCTATTGAAATGCATTTAGGGTCAGATTGTCTTTCCCCCTCCCCTTCCCCCTCCCTCTCTCTCTCTCTCTCTCTCTTTCTTTCTTTTTCTTTCTTTCTTCTTTCTCCTCCCCCACTTTCTTTCCTTCTCATTGAAATATAATTCACATGTACATTATATTACTTTTAGGTATACAACACTTCAGATATTTTCTAATGGGAATAATTAAGGCACTGATTAGCCCACAAGGTATGTATATACCTGTCTTTACTATGAGTTTCTTCAAATTCATAGGAATTAGGTAGAGAGATAAGTTATAAGCACATCTATAAGCAAACAAGTATTGCTAATTCCCCCATTTCCTTAAAACAATTTCTGGGATGTAATTATTTTATTTGCCTGATGACCCTATGTGGTACTATAATCATCCCCCTGTTTACCGGATGAGAAAACTGAGGCACAGAGAGGTTAAGTACATACCAGTGTTAAAAGTTGAATCCAAACCTTCTGGCCCCAGAGCTTGCTTTCTCAGCCATTTCACTCAGTGCCTCTCTTAAAAATGAGTAAAATCTCATCAGGAAGGGCTTCCACCTTCAGTCTCCCTGAATACAGCATTGAAATCTGTGTGGCCTCTGTAAACGTGGAAGATGTATGCTTTCCGGTCTACCCCAGGGAGTGGATGATTGTGGACCCCAAAGTGGTGAGTGCTTGTAAGGAACTGAAGAGTTTTTTCTGACAGTGCAGTGGTCTAGGCATTCTATGGCTTATCTCTAAACATGTGCCACACCCTGTTCCTGATTTTGATGGCCTCTGATTTTCCGAGAAGTTCTGTGGTCTGGAAACAGTATGATCATCCCAGACTTAAGGTATTTATTGAGCGTCTTCTGTGTTGTGAGCAGCTGGATGCTTTGAAGGATACGACCCAGACAGGAAATGGAGATCTCAGTTTTATCAGCAGACTTCCTCTTTCGTGCTCCTGAGAACATGGAGGCCCTGGCAGCCCTCAGGCAAGAGCAAGTTCTGTCCCTAAGTCACTAGTGCCCAGGCGGCTGGAGGCAAAAGACCTACGAGTGTTTTGGTGGAATGCAGTTAATCAGTATTATCTTTAACTGAGTTGTTTTCCACACAAGCCCGAGGTTAAAGGTGCAGTGGGCAGATAATTGCTTCATTTCAAGGGTGACTCACTTCTGGCCCGAGGCACTAGATCTGCGTTTCAGTTTGCGTTAGTCACATTCCTCCAGGCACACCTGCTTCGGCACGGAGGTTAATTTCTCCCCTGGCGGGCCTGTGTGGCCGAACCATTAGGCAAGATGTTTAGAAGTTTAATCATTAAAGCAGATGAAGATCTGTGAATACTCAAAGTTCCAAACGACTATGATTTTTAAACACAGGGCCTGATGGACAGCAGGCGGTGATTTAAGAACATTCCTCTGAACTGTCTTCTGAGTTCCCATCTGCTGTGTCCTTACCCCTCACCTCCAAGCTTTCTCGTTCTGCTCCGCCTGACTCCTCTGTATCCCCTAGTCCTTTCAGGTGCTTCCACGTGTCTCCCGTTCTCCCACATTCGCTAATTGGGCACAGTGTATAATGGAAGCACTGAACCCTGGAAATTAAGAGCGACCTCTGTGCTTCAGAGAGGAGGAACCTGGGGCATAGGTTGGGGCCTGAAGTAGAGTCAGAACAGGAACTTGGCTCTTGTGATTCGCTGTTCAATACTCTTCTTTAGTATTTGCCAAAAGTATTTAAAAATATTGATTATTTTTCTTGTTATAAAATATTTTATGGCCCTTGTAAAATCTGTTTAAAAATACAGGAAATAGTAAAGGAAAAAATAAAAATCAACTATTTTATTTGCCTGGTGACCCTATCTGGTACCATAATCATCCCCCCATTACTATCACTTCACCCAGAGATAACCACTCTTAACAATTTGGGTATGTATTTCTTCCCAGTCTCTTCACATAAACAGAAATACATCTATTTTAAAGAAATAAGATTCTATTTTAAAGGCACATTGGAATCTTTTTTTTAATGCTGAACCTTCTCTTGTTAACATTGTCTCATTAATTTATATTTTATCTCAACTAAATATTCTTGAAATATGACCTTTATTGAGGTTATACTATACCTCTATGGCTGTACCATAATTTGTTTATTCATTTGCGGAACTTATTGAATGAAGTTCCCCATTTTTTATTCAAAAGCAGGTGAGTGAGATTTCATTTGTCCCACAGGGGACGGTGAAGGGAGATATCAGACAATCCTAAGTGAGTTGTTCTTTCACTCAAAGAAGTCAATTGGTTTCCCCACCGTGGTTCAGAGACTGTCACGAGGGAGAAAACAATGGTTCTGTACTGTGATTGTGTTGGTTTAATTTTCATGTTTGCCTGGAGACTTTCTGTGCTCTCTGTCCCTGCCCTGGGCAGGAAATCCACTTCCTTCTCCAACCGTCACTACCAATCTGGTATTGAACCCAATAGCTCGCTCGTGTGATGTGTGACGTGCCTTAGGTGGGTCACCCATCCGGCCAGCATTGCTCAAACTCCTCCTGCAGGAGAACACGTGCCTTCTGGGCACAAGCCAAGCCTCGCCAGAGGGGTCAAAAGAGAAACTTGTTCAGTTTGAGGGTGACACTTTACCGCTTATAAATCCTTAGCTGCCCTGGGGACAGAGGAGAGAGAATGTCCCTGAAGTCCATGGAGACCTACTCATGGACCCAATTTTTGGATTTTTTTTCCTCCATTGCAAAGACGAGGCTGTACACGTAGCACAGACCTCAATGGCACACAGACCTCTGCCCCTTGGCTCTGTGTTGTGGGGCTTCAGGTAGATTACTCACGTCAGTCAGCTGAGCCTCAGTTTCCTCATCTGTAACTCAGGCCCTGACTCATGGGCTGGATGAGGACTGAAAGACATAATACAGATGGAGAGTGCAGTGTGGTGCCTGGAAAGTCAAGGGGTCGAGAAATGGTGGCAAGGACAGTAATTTACCCTGCCTGCCTGTTGTTTCCATGTTCAAGGTCAGCATCTATCTTTTCAATGGATAACAGAAAATGAGAATTAAAGTGATATCCTTGAGGTGATCCTTTTCATATATACATAAAATAAAGCATACTTGGGCTTAAATTAGGGGATGAGAGGCTTTAAGTATTAGAACTTGATGAAGCATCTTACTGTACATATTAAAAGCAAGACACTTAAAATTTTTCCTTTTCTCAATGCTTATAGGCCTGTGGAACTCTGCAGTCATGACGTTGAAGGCCTCTGCCTTTTCCCAGTGAACTGTGGGGACGATGGCTGCTTTCTGGAAAGCTCCCTTCGGGTCCCTGGCTGCCCCCTCTGGCTGCCCTTTGGCTTTGGAACTGGATCAGAGCTGTCACATCCACTTACTCGGATGGACATGACCTTCGCTCCATTCCTGAGGGTGTTCTCTGTGAGCCAAGGATGGATGTACCTGGTGCAGAAAAGATGTTCTGTGCTGGGGAGAACAATTTAGAGTAATATTGGCTCATAAACAGCCATTTCCTCGGAAGGTGCTGCATTAGCGGCCAGCTGGCCTGTGCTGCTCCCTCAGGCTGAACGGCAGAGCCCCCAAATCACCTTCCCGAAGTACCTTGTGGCAATTTGCTAATTATTTTTATGATGCCAGGTCAGCAATAAAGGTGGCCTTCCTGCTTCGCTCAGCCGCACGGCAGGAGTGACCATTTTTCAAAGCTGGGTTCCACTGCCCAGCCTGCCAGGGAGGGCAGCCCTGAACGTGGGCTGAGCTGCTCTGTACTCCTTTCTGTGTGTGTCCTTGCCCCAGCCCTGGTTTTCTGCCCTTGGAGTCTGAAGGTGTGTGCTTTTTCTAGGGCTGCCATAACAAAGCACCACAGCGAGTTCTTAAAATCACAGAAACTCACTCCTTCTCAGCTCTGGAGGCTGGAAGTCCAAGGTCAAAGGGTCAGCAGGGCTGTGCTCATGCGGAAGGCTTTGGAGAGGGGACTGTGCTCTGGGCCTTTGTTTTAGGGGCCAGTCTTGCTGGCAATGTTGACCTTCTTTGGTGGGCAGCAGTATCATTCCAGTCTCTGCCTCTGTTTTTTCCTGTAGTTTTCTGTGTGTGTTTGTGTGTCTGTGTCTTTCTTCTCTTCTCATATTGAACTAAGGGCCTACCCTACTGCCGTTTAATCGCATCTTCGCTAGTTACTACTTCTGCAAAGTCCTTATTTCCAAATAAGGTCAGGTTATAAGGTAGTGGGGGTTAGGATTTGAGCTTATCTTTTGGGGGACCACAGCTGAAACTATGACAGAAGATATCGAAGGGTACCTCATGTATAAAATCTTGGGGCATTATTTCCAATTATTCCCCAGTCCTCAGACTGGTGAGGAGCTGCTGTGAGTGTTTGCAGGTGAAAAGAGGGCCTGAGCTCCAAGCTCACACTGGGAGTGTGCACGCATGGTTATGGGTGTGCCCCCGTGGGCTGTTTGTTCATTCCAGTGAACACAAGTCTCTTAATATTGTAACAAGATCACAGTGTTCCAATGAATAAAGAAAAAGAGGGGTCCCATCTCATTTGAGTCACAGGACCCACGCCCCACGCGCTAGGGACTCCCTCATTCTCCCGGCTCCTCTTTTGTGACAAAACCCTGTTTCCAGCCTAGAGGAAGAAACGTACAGGGCCCTATTAAAACTACCACAGGGAAGTTCAAACTCTAGAATTAGTCATGTCAGCAAAGCCCAAACTCTTTTAACTAAACAGGGTAACTTCAAATTTTAATGGAAACCTTGCAAGCTGTCATATAATGTGAAACAATTTATTCCTTTTAGTTATTTCATGAAAAGTTGGGCCCGTCTGTGGTGACTTTCATCTAAAGTGTCTCAAATGCCATGCTCATTTTATAAATTATGCTGTCTCTGAGGCTTCTATAGACTGCCCTCGTTTTTTCCCTCAATTTCCAAATCCTGTGGAGGTTCACCTCCTGCTGGGGTCCAGGTAGAATGGCTCAGTGCAGTAATGACGCTACTTAAGGTGTTTTGGGATTTGGGGAATTTCTCATTCCTAATTTATATCGCAAGACAAATATTTGGCAGAGTAGAAAGAAACGTGCATTTGCAATTAGCTGAGGGTCTGGGCCTCAGTTTCCTTGACTGAAAAATGAAGCGTTTGCACTGCAGACTCAGGAGGTCATCTACCGAGTCTAGACTTCCAGGAGTCTGGAGTTCATGATGACTCTTCTAAATGGCTTCAAAATGTTGATCAGGAAGTTCACCGTGCAAAAGGGAACCGTCTGTGACTTGGCATTCAGCTCAGCTCTGCTGACAAAAATCTTCTGTCGCATGAAGGATTTTCCTGGTATTTGACCTCCATGTTCTTCAGGCTTGTCAATGCCTGTAGCACAGCAGTGACTTTGCAAGAGGAAACAGCCACTTTGCATTCTTTCTGCCTGCATTTTTGCTCCCTAAAGGCTGTCCCAGGGATTATTGATGAGGGCTGTGGCCCACTGTGATCCCTAATATTTGGGTAGCTCTTTGTACTTTCCACACTGAATTCATGAACATTCATTTATTCAATCCCCACAATAGTCTGGAAGTGAGTAAGACTGGCCTTATTCTCATTTGAAGAATGAGGAAAACAAGGAGCACTGAGCCTGCATCATCTTAACAAGGTCACAGAAGAAATTAGTGGCAGAGCGAGCGCCGGAATACAAACATTCTGGCTTCCTGTGTCCAAGTGTTCTTCCATCACCTTTCAATTGAGCTTTCCAGAAGGGGAAGGAAAAAAACTTAACCTATACTCCTACTAAGTGCTGGAAACTCTTGCATATTAGACAGGATTCAAACCACCATCTATTTGATTCCAAAGACTAAATTCTTTCCATTACCCTTGGTAAAGGAAATATCTCTCCCTTGGTGACTGGAAACAAAATTTAAGAAACAAGTGCCATTTTATAAAGTAGATCAATTAGTTTGATTTTATAGGCAGCTTGAATACTCCCAACTGTGATGGGCTAGTGTGCTTAGTGATGCAAATAGCCCCGAGGTGACCTCCAAGTAGATTCTACGAGAAGAGAGTGGGGAGTTAGAGAGACTGCCCAGGGAACATCTGCTCCGCCCTGGAAGACACCACCAGAAGATGTGAGGAGCCAGGAGTGCCACTGTCCTCTTTCCTGCATGGTTGGTGTGATGTTCAGAGGTACCAGAAGTTCCTTGTGGATGATAGTAAGTCCTCCTCTCCCAATGGCTGGACCCACAATTCTGTCTCTAGGGACTGAGCTAAAGAAAGTATTTTGGATAGCTGTAATAAATACCTGCCTGTTTGGCTCATTGGTGGTTTGCGATGATCAAATGAAAGGATATATGTAATCGTGTTGTGGAAATCCAGCCAGCTGGTCAGAATAAGGAAACCACATGGAGTTTTCATAAGAGAATGAATGGACTTGGGGTGCAAGAGCTGTCCTGTCACTTACTAATTCTGGGGTCTTGGGCAGGTGTCTTATCTTGAGGGACCCATTTCCTCATCTTGCCTGCTGGAGGCACTGAGGCTTCAGTGAGGTGATCTGTTTAAAATGCCAGGTCCAGCTCCTGGGGCTTTTCTGTAGTCAGTCCCTGGTGAGAAGCTCTTGTTTCCTCTTATGTCTCTTTTGGGTTAATGACTTGATTTCTGTTGAAATATTCTGGGATAAGAAACGTTTTTTGGAAGTGGTTTATGCTTTTTAAGAACACGGGATCTGCAAGCATAACTTTAAAAAAACCAAGTTTTCAAAGTTATTTTCCCCATTCACTTTAATAGCATGTAGCTTAGTTGTTCCTTTTTTATATTCTTTGCTAGAGAGTGTTTCTTCCTTCTGGGAACTCTCCTCTCTCTCTCCATGTATTTCTGGTGGGGCTGACAATCATGTGGCTCTGACTTCCTTGCCACAGCAATTGGTCCAGGGATGGACATGTGACCCTAGAAATGCCAATCATAGTTTTTGCTTGAGTTCACTGTGGTCATGGGTGGATAAGGAGCAGCATTCTTGTCTCAGTCTGTGAGCTGTGAGCAAGGTTTAGCCTGGAGCCTCTGGTGGTTATCTTTTATGCTTTGTACAAAGCACCTTCTGAGGATGACGCCTTTATGATGGAAAGCAGATCAAAAGAACACTGGAAAGAAAGATTCCACGTGGCCTATTTGAACCTTTGTATCTCACCATGCTTCAAGTCAGCCCTCCCTCTGTCTGACTGCTTAGATCCTTTCTTAAACTAGGTTTAAGCTCGTTTCAATAGGTTTTGTGTCATTTTCAACTGACAAAAACCAGATGAGTACTTGGAGTGGCTGGGAGAGCCATGTGTCCTGGGTGTCTAAGGAAGCCTATAAGTAAGGGCATCCCTATGGAAGTTGGTCAAGGTGTTAAGAAACTGATGACTAGCTTTCCCTAATCAGAATGTCTAGGGGCTGGCTTGCTTTTCAGAACAGACTTTGCATAGAGAATGCAGGATGTATGGGCTGAGTCACATCTCCAGCTCAGCTGTAAAATGACAGACATTTCTGAGGAATAGGGCTCCAGGCCACATTCCTGCTCACAGGATCTTTCAAGCCAGACTGTAGGGGAATCACAGGGCTTACCTGGAAGGCCTCAGGGGGAAAGCTGCCCTCCTTACACCAGACATGCATTACTGTCTCCTGGAGGGAGTTTTAGTCTGGGATCAGGTGCAACCCCTGCTCCCAACAACTCCTCCCCTTCCCCAGCCCTGGGCCAAAGCGTACTGCTGGTGCATAGCTTCCTTCCCGAGCAGGCACTTCCATTCAGAGGCTGCTTTATTGGGGGCCAGGACTGAGGCACTTTTCTCCACTTTCATGTGTACTTTCCTATCTCTAGGCCTTTCCCTGTAGCTCCCTGGCCCACACCTCTGCACAGAGAAATAGGAGCGGTTTACTGAGAGCATCCTCTATCTGCTGCATCCACCTGACCTCTCCTGTTGCCATTTTGGTCCATAAAAGTGGAACCAGCCCCTCTTTTTTCGACTCTTGCTCGCCTTGTGGCAGCGAGTAAATCAAGACTTGATTGTTACTTTCAGTTTGGCTCTTTGCCCTAACTGACCACCTGGACATCTGGAAGGTCCATGGCTTTAAATTCGTTGCTCTGGATTCTTCTAAACATGATCATGCATAACTATCCAGACTGCCCAGGAACAGAGAGGTACGCTGAGAGAGGATCCCAAACTTCAATGTAGAATTTTCAGCTCCAGCTGTCTGTTTCGATGAGATCAGGTGCGTTCAGGGTGGTATGGCTGTAGACTGCAGCTGTCTGTTTAAATGTGCTGATGCACAGATCCTGTCCCAGACTAGCCCTATGAGAATGTTTGCGGATGGAGCCCAGACATGGTAGTCAGGTAATTTTAATATTAGCCAAGATTGTGAACACTGCTTATATGATACCTGAATCACTAATCTGGGAAGTTAATAGCCTAGATTCATGGGTTCTCTTTAACCTACTGGATGAGAATCATAGAGGGGTAGATCCTGGGAATCTGGGGAGTCCAGGTGATTCTGATGCAAGTGGTAACTAATTTGAGGATGGCTGAAAAATATTGGCCCAACGCATGAGTGTGGGTGTGTGTGTGTACTTGCTTGTTGGAGGGGAGAGACCAGGGGAAAAGAAAATAAACAACCCAGAACCCAAGGAATAACCTCAAATGACCTGTCTTTTCAGCCATCCATCCATCTATCCAGTTGGGTGGTTATACAGTAAAACAGTAGCATGGGGCCCTATCAAAAGTACTTACACCTGAATCCTATCTGTGCCTTAAGAATTAGATCTGATTCCTTGGGCCAATTATGTAACCTCTCTCAGCCTTGGTTTCTTCACCTGAAAATTGGGGACACATTTGCAAAGGTTGTCATGACGTTTACATTAAAAATATTTGTAAAGTATTTAACAGAGTGCCTGGAACTGCACCATCAAATATGATAATCCCTAGCCATGTGCAGCTAGTGAACACTTACGTGTGGTAGTCTGAACTCAGAGGTGCTGTAGATAGAAAATGCACAACAGATTTTGGAAGCTTAGAATGAAAAAAAAGGTAAAATGTCTCACAAAGAATTTTAAAATGTTGACGTTATAATGTCTTGTGCATATTGGGTTGAAATAATATTTTACACATATTGGTTTAAATATATTATTGAAGTTAGTTTTACCTGTTTCTTTTTATATTTTTGTGATGTAGCTACTGACATATTTAAGAACAGCCTATGTGGTTGTATTTAACCAAATAAGATAGTGGTGGCCTGGAACAGAATAATCTCTCAGCAAATCTTAAGTTCCATTTTGTTATTGGTATTGTTTTATGTATTCGATTCAAAAGTAGCTAGTGAGTACTTGCTATGCGGAAGTAAACGTCCATTATCGATCACGTGGAGTGCCCAGGGTCTTGTTAAGGCAAACAAAGTAATCAGGGTTGTGTGGGACTTGATTCATCCGGAACCCTGGTGCGTGCCTGACATAACCTATATTTTTACAGCAAATGCAGGATGACATGCAGAATCATCTGCGGGATATCGCAAATTATGACGATGGCCTCCAGTATCCCAGAGCGCATACACTGTCCGGTGACAAGAAGGTGTCTCAGAGAGGGCACTAGAATTGAAGAACTTCGCAGACTATCAAACCATGTAAAGAAACCTGATTCTAATACACAACATGTAGCCCATCATCTTATGAGATTCCCTTTCCTGAGTTTACAAAAAAAAAAAAAAAAGGAATCAATTAGGGTAGTGGGACTAATAGTGTCCCTTCAGAATTTATGTCCACCAGGAAGCTTAGACTATGGCCTTATCTGGAAATGGAGTGTTGGAAGATGTAACCAGTTAACATGAGGTCATGTTGGATTAGGGTGAGCTCTTACCCTGTGACTGAGGTCTCTAAAAGAAGAGGAAGCAGAGACGCAGACAGACACACGGGAGAACACGTGTGAAGACAGAGGCAGAGGTTGGAGTCATGCTGCTTCAAACCAAGGAATGACTACTGGCAACCACCAGAAGGTGGAAGAAGGGAGGCAGGATTCTTGCCTAGTGTCTTTGGAGGGAGCATAGCCCTGTTCACGCCTTGATTTCAGATTTCTGGCTTCCTGAGCTGTGAGAGAATAACCTTCTGTTGTCACACACTGCTCGGGTTTTGGTAATTTAAGACTTCTCTAAGAAACAAATACATTGGGTGTTACTTGAGCCTGGCTTGGTCTTCTTAACACTGTGTGGGAGGTGAGCATAACAGCAGGATGCTTGGTGATTCTTGGACGAGCAAACGCATTGGGCACATCAGGGCAGAGACAGGTTAAACCAAGTGCTAACCTGCAACTTTTATCCCTATCTACACAAATGTTTCTAATTAAAAAAAACTTGGGATTTAAGTGGCCTAAGTTTATCTTTTGTGGAGCTGTCCTGATGCAAATCAGGGCTCTGAGTCTCTCTCTGTTTCTGCTCCAAACCTGTGTTCACATTTACATTACTCTTTTTTCAGTGAATTGTGTGAAGGCATGTGCGATTTTAGTGTCTGCATGATGACGGGGAAATGACAGTTTGTTCCAGGCCAATTTCCTGTGTAGAACCAGAGCGCTGCTTGTTCTTGCTCAGCTGAGCAATGAGAGGACGAGGGACTCTGCGGAGACGCCTGGGCATCACCCTAGCTTCTTTCCTCTTCCTTCCACTATCTCGTCCGTCACTGTGTCCTGAAAGCCACCTCTGCCAGGCTCTCCATCCATCTGCTTCTCTTCGTCCTTGTCCCTAGATGAGGGAGGGAAGAGCTTAAAGATTCTAGAATCAACATATAAGGTGAACATTAGAGTTAATGTTACCCGCGGGAGAAAAACACGGGGAAGAAACCCCTTAAATTATGCTGAATCACCCAACGTGAACCCATGAAACTCAAAACCATGGGATGAAGTGTGATTTTTCTTGTTTTTCCAACTGAGACCATTCTTTATCTGGGACAAAGTGTGTTTTTTTGACAGGGGGAAGGATGACAGGGTAAATAAGGAAATCTCTCTTTTTAAAATGTCATTTCCCTTCTGCTAAGTGAAAGGCCGTGCCGGCCTCCCTGACGTGGGCAGGCTCCTCACCAGCCTTTGGGGCCAGCTGTGTGAGCCCAGCCACCTAGGTAAGGGCATTAATCAAACAGGGTGATGTTGGCTGAAGCATTAGTTCTGCCACAAAATGTTATTTGGACCCATGATGTAAAAAAAAGATAGTGTTAGTCTCAACTGGCTAGAAACACAACAAATCAGAATGTGGGTCTTTGGGGTGAAAGTGAGTGGGGTTATGGATAAAGAACACTCTGGCCTTCTCTGCTCAGGGGGACTGCCGACTGCTTATTCCCAGGGTTAGGTCTGGATTTTCCCTCACCAGGTGGCCAACTGTGGGAATTTTCCTGCTGACCTCATTTCCACTGGCTGGGAGTGTTGTAACTGAAGGTCGGTGGGCCCAGTGTCCAGACAGGTGCCCTTGACCGAGCCTGCTATAGCACGGCTGCAGCGACTGGAGGACCACAGGGCTCAGTGGCTGGAGCCTGCTTTGGAGTGAACAGACCCAGGCTCGCACCCTCGTCTTGCTGCAGAGGGGAACGTCTCTGGGGAAGTTATTCGACTCGTCGGCTTCTTCATTCCTCTCGTCTGTTGAGTGGGGATGTTCTTGCGGACTTCCTCAGGTTGCTGTGCAGATCACACGTGCAGCTCCTGGAGTGTTAAAAGTGAGCTTCTTCCTCCTTGGCTATTCTCAATGGGAGAAAATTTCCAGAGGTCCCCAAAGCTAGGGGGAAATCTGTTACCAATGTGTGCTGTGTATTATACGCATAGAAGTCACATGAAGGAAAAAGGACTTTGAAAGTGGCTTTGTCTGAAAACCTTTTAATCACAAAATTACCTCCTGTCTTTTCGCCTACATCATCACCCCCAGATGACTGTACAGGTTTACGAGCTGTTTGGCCTTGGTCTCAATTCATGGTGGCCAGTCACTCCTGGTGATTTTAAAGACATATATGGACATCGCCTGGCCATCCTGGCTGGAATAGAGGAAGGATGTTCACTTTGTAACCCCTGAGTGAAATGGTGTTTGTCGACCACTTGCAGTCTGTGGCCACCTAGAGTAACACCAGGACACACTGAAGAGGGGAAACCTGTCTTCTTTCTCTTTCTGGTGTAGCCACCCTTTAACGCAAACTCCCGTTCATCTCACACTAGAAGTTCCAGCCCTCTGGGGAGACAAATAGTTTTAACTTAGAAGCCCACCTGGTCAACTGGTGGTGGGTCCCTGTGCCACTTCATTGGGAAGGTAGCTGAGCTCACATCTGCATTCCACAGAAAAAAGAGCCAGGATTCATTTACAATGTCTTCTGTGGATAGGGATGAACAAGTGGTGCCACGTTTCCTATATCTTCTCCATCCTTTGGCTTTCTGTCAAGGTGCCTAGGCCTTCTCTTTACCCTTTATCTTCTTAACAGGTATTGGTAGAACACAGGAAGAAAATGCAGAAATGAGTGGCAAAAAATTAACCATCCCCATCTTTGTGTGCTTGGCATTTTGGTTATATTTTAACTAGTGCCCTTACTTAATGTATAGTTAGGTTTTCCTGTTGTTGTATATGGCTTCCCATGGCCACTCTGCAGATGTCTTGAGGTTACAGATCATTATTCTTCACTCTTGTTTTATCCCATCTTGTGCCTCCCTCTCCAGAACCTGGTTCAATGCCAGACACATAATAGTCATCCAGTTTTATTGCCCAGTTCAAACTTCTTCATTCTGCTCTCTTAAATCATCCATGCTGCCACCAGAAATCTTGTCCTACTTCTACGTCAAACCCTGCAGTGACTCCTGGATGGCCAAAACATAATGTCCAATTTCTAAATTCTTTATTTTGGCAAAACTAATCTTTCGAGGTTGTGTTCTCACCCAGTTCTCTGAATCACCAGCCACTGTTTTCTTCTCTGCTTCTAGACAGCATCTTATTTTGTACTTTTGAGCCTTTGTACCTGTAGGTTATTAAGTCCAGAATGCCTGCTTTCCATTGTTTACCCAATGGACTGCTCTTCATCTTTCAGAATTGTGTCGTGAAGGGAAGTGACAAAGTACAGTGGTTAAAAATATGGGTTAGACATCAGACTGTGTGGGTTCAAATCCTGACTCCAGTTGTGTGATCTAATGCAAATTATTTCATTTTCCTAGCTTGGGTTTTCTTATCTGTAAAAATGGGGACAGTAATGTGGTTGGTGGGAAAAATCAATGAGCTAATCTATATAAAGTCCTTTGCAGATGCCTGGCACACTGTGAGTATTCAGTTAAATTGATTTCTTCTCTTAAGTGGGATTCAGAACAAGGCTAAAAGTCCATTGCAGGAAACAGACAAGAATGCAATGTCGTGTGACAGTGACTGCTGTCACGGTGTGAGGAGCCTGCACCAGACCCAGCAGGGGGATGGGAGTCGAGGAAAGCCTTCTGGGCAGAGAGGAGGCTGGGGCCAGGTTCTGAAGGATGGGTGGGACATATGGCAGTGTGATGGTGATGCAATGATGTGTAAAGCTGGGGCCTCATGGACCGTGTCTGGCCGTGTACAACTTTGTTAACATGGACAGCATTAACCAAAAGTGAATGTCCTTGCCATGAGTGCTTCCCCCCCCCCCATTCAGTATGATTTTGTATTAGTTTCAGGTGTACAGCATAGGGGTTAGACAATCATATACTTTACAAAGCATTCCCTTTGATATTTTCAGTACCCACCTGGTACCATAAACAGTTTTTACAATATTATTAATCCTATTCCCTATGCTATACCTTTACATCCCCATGACTATTCTGTAACCACCAATCTGTACTTCTCAATCCCTTCACCTTTTCCACCCAGTCCCCAAGCTCCCCTCCCTTCTGGCATCTATCAGTCTGTTCTCTGTATCCATGAGTCTGTTTCAAAGTCATGAGAGTTGAGTGTCTTTTCATTGCTTTTGGATGTGGTAGTCTGTGGGATAGACCATCCGCCCTCTGGGTACATAGCCTGTTCCTCATAGGCAAAAGAAGAAAAACTAGGAGAAACAGGGCTCAGATAGCAACAGCTTTCCTCCTGGTGGAAGGTGAGAGTGGAGTGTGTGCCTCTCCTCGTGAGCTACAGTGTGGAAGTGTTGCTCCCCAGGAAGCTGCCCTTTAGTCTCTTATTCTTGATACATAGAATAAATAGGGTTGTGTGGAGCAGACTTCATTGTCTTCTTCATGGAGAGAGTGGTGAGGGTGGGTATCCAGGGCTGGATGGCCCTCTGTGAGAGAAGAACAGGCTATTTCGTCCTTGGCATTGGGTAGACCAGTAGCCCAGCTTCTGTGATGAGTGTTCAAATGGCATAGCTATCTTTGCCATGCATGAAGCAAAAACAACTCCTGATGTCTCTCTTCCCATCCAAGAGCATCATTTATGATTAGTCAAAATAATTTCCCCCACTCAATAACAAGTAGGAAGCTAATTTTGTTTTGGGTAGAGGAGTCCAAAAGAGAGGGCTTCACGGGGCCTTCACTGAGGCTTATTTTAACCAGACCAGAGCTTGAAGTTTAGCAGAGTGTATGTAGGGTGAGGTGGAGAGAGGGCATTGGAAGGACCTGGCATGAAGAGAAGTATGGTACTCTGATACGTTAAAGATTAGAAGAAGCACGCATTTTTTTCTTTGAAATCGAAATGGGTCATAAATATCACTTAGTAAAACTCAGGGGGAAAAATCAAGTTTGACATGTGAAAAGGCAATGTGAATGTTATAAGAGATTTTAGTCTGTGAAACTTAATTCCATCAGAAAGTAATGCAAGAGAAAATAAAAAGAAATGTATTCTTGAGTAATTGCCCTGAGGCTGATAGGAATACTGAGTAAAAGATGGATAGAGGAATAAATGTCCCATAAGACAGATATTGAAGTGAAGTCCTGGAATGGTAAAAGAGCACTCATTCTTTTATATTCCTTTAGTTGGCTTCATGAGGATCTTGAATTTGATTCAAAGGAGAAGTAACATATTAAAATGATATTAACTATGTGGTTAGGAGCCTTGCAGTCTGTGAGCAAACATTTGCGAGGTGCTGGGAAATTGATGAACCTTTAGGCATTTACCTGTGCAAGTGATGCAGTGAAAAGAAATGGGCTTTTTAGCTGCACATACTGGGTTCAAGTCCAGGCTCCACCTTTATTAGCCATGTGTATCTGGAAGGTGATTTGTAAAAAGTTATAGGTAGCCCCTCAAAAACAAGTTGCCACTATTACTAGCTGTTATGTGGTATCAAAAAAGGTGATTATTGATCCTTTGGGGAAAAATATGAGTTTATGAATGATGTTTTTGTTATATAATGGGGTAGAGAGTTAATATGTCATTCTAATCAAACATTGACATCATATTTTCTGTAAGATGAGGAACAGGTAATATAGTGTTAGACATTCTTGTCCAGAGTCTGTGAGGAGGTTTCGTGGCATTTAAGAACGTGGCATTTTGTGACATGTTGTTGAAAGCGGGTGTGGGTGTGGATACATGTGCACAAGTGTGAATATTTGTTTGTGATCTGTCTCATTCTGTAAGTGGGCATGAATATTGTGCTCCTTTGCTTTCTGATTAATCCCTAAGTCCTCTTTCATTTTTTTGGTAGATAAAAACCATGAAATAAAATTTAATTGACTCAACTAAACATTATTATACCTGAGGCTTGAACCTAGCTCTTCTGATTCCAAATTTGTGAACATTTCTGTCATATTATGCTGGTCCTGTTTGGGCACATAAGCATTAAACATGACACAGGTAAATTCAGTTGGTTGTGGGGAATAGTAACCCTTTCAAATTCCATTTTTGTTATAAATGAGAACCTGAAGAGGTCATTCTCCCCTGTTACCTACTGGAATTCTTAACAATGGCTAATGTCCGTCTCTCTTTCTGAAGATAACCACTCTATTTCCCCATTCTAGATGCCCACATGGAAATTTAAAAAATCAGTCTACAGTCTATATTGCATCTTGTGATTGAGACAGTGTGTCCTGGGGACAGAGAGTGCTAGGTCTTCACCCGGGTGCTTTGCTTACATCAGACACTTGGATGTCATGGGAACATGCCCCAGAGTTCTCTTGTTTCATTCTGTGGTTCCCAGTGACCAGGCTCAGACCAATGCTTCTTGTAGATAGTATTCGTCTGTCAAGGTCAATGACTGCTGGTTACCTGATTCCTTGTTATGAGTTTGAATTTCAGGGCTCATTTGTTAGGCCTTGCTTACCTCACTCAGCTACAAAACTTACTTCCAACACTATTTGAAATTCTATTTTACCATTTCAAACTACTTTGGATTTGTTTGTTTTTCTTTTTTCCTAAAGCATACTCTTTTCTATTATCAAAAAATGACTTAATAAATGAATAGGAGGAAACATTTAAACTGTGCAAATGGTGCAAAATTCTAAAAGTTAGAATATGAGTCTTCTTCCCATTCAGGAAGCGAAGTTCCTCTTCCACTGGAAAAGGGGTCAGTGTAAAACACGCATTAATTTATTTCATACTCTCGAAACTTTCTGTGAAAATTTATGCAAAACGTACCTATACCTTGAAACAAAATCAAGACTGAAAAGTACATGGTTCTGTCCTTTCTTTTAAGTTAAATCTGTATCTTGATACTTCAACACAATCGATGATCTAATTCAATAACACACTTTCTTAAAGGGATGATTAACTAATATTTCATTGTATTAATGTGGCATACTTCATTTAATTAGCTCCATAGATTACTGTTGTCTTACCCTCCCCCTGCCAATGCATGCAGTGCTGCAGGGAACACCCTTGTGCATGCCTGTGTGCACACGTGGGCAGGGATATCTATAGGATATTTGTAGGTTATGTTTTCAGAAGTGGAATTGCTGGATCAAGGTATCCATTCACCTTGCTTCATTTTGCAATCTTTATTTCTATATCTATCCAATAGAATATTTAATTGATCAACTAGTTACCTAATTGCTTTTTAACTTCTTAACATAGTTATAAACATACAGATTTGGTCAAAGGTTAAAAGAAAAAACAAACAATTATAGCTTTCTGGTCATTAAATTGACTTCTTCGAAATGCTGGGTAAAGACAATTTTCTTTCATCTTTAAAACTCCTCCTGGAATTTTTACTGCATCTGGATTGTTATTTTACTGCTTCTGGATTGTTCTAACCTGAACTTGACTGATGAAGGTGTGAAAATCAGATTGCTTCTTTAAAATTTCTGACAGCTCCATGTCCATGGGACGGTTTAAGTCTTCTCTTGGTTGATTTCTTGGTTTGTCCTTGGTCTTGCTACCATACAGCCATTTGGACTTCCTCGTCATATGTAGATATGTAGCATCTTGTTTTATAGTCCAAATCTCCATTATTAAATCAGCACTTTGAAAAGTTGCAATAACTTCTATCTTACTTACATGTGGCATCTCATATACTCATAGAGGAAGTTGAGAGTCTATCCTAGGCCCGAGATTTGTCCTAATCTTGGGAAAATCCTGTATTACAGATTAAGTTCCCAGGTCAACCAAGTCACCTTTACCCAACTCTATGTTTTACTCCTACCTACCTTGATCCAGTACCCTCAGTATCTAGTCCTGTACATACTCCGCCCCAAACTGCTGGTTCTGGTTGACCATGCCTTGCAGCTCTTTCGGAGTACAGTCCTTTGGCTCCCCCAACAGTCCAAGCACTTCTCTGGCTGGGTGATATTGTGATTTGCCCCTAGTAATTGGTCTGGTGGCCAGGCAGGGAGATGGAGACCGACCTGGGAGTGGGGGCAGACTCATGGTATCTTGCAAGACAGAGAGCTTTCCATCATTTTTAAGCAAGTGGTAGAGAATGAGGCTTTCACATGGAGAAATGGGTCACTTTTCCAGGCCCGCAGAGGTCAGAGAATCTGCATATTTAAGGTTTCTAAAGACTTTGACACCAGGTCTGCATCCTGCATCCGTTTAATCAAGGCTCTCATCAAGGCGGAGCAGACTTGCCAGGACCGAGAATTCAATCTTCTCTGAATTCTTTATCCCTATGTCCCCATTAACCCTATACTTAAATCCTGAGTCTGATTCTTAGTTTTTTTTTTCCTGTCTTCTGGCTGCAGAAGATTTTCTGTCCTATATGCTGCCAAGGAGGCCCTCTGGGCTATGCACTTTGCCTTAGATCTGTGACTGATCATCTTCAGCTCTGTGTTGTATTTCTCTAGTATATCCCCGGTAGACACCGTCCACTTCCATAATCCTTGCAATTATTGCTCTTCCTAAATGCCTGCAACACTGGAGATATTCCCCCTGCTAGTTCGTGCCCATCCACTGACATTACGTCTCAGTTCTCGCCCAGTGAAGTTGTAACAACTGCAGCTTCAATCTGCCCGTGACTATTAGTAACTGACCCTTGTGATGCAGTCTTCATTGCCAGCCAGCTGTCAGGGGCTCCTGCCCCCAAATCCCAGTGTAGAGTCTGTTCTTCAGACTACTCCTGGCACTAACTGTTGTATTCCCTGGAAAATACTCTGAGACAAAGATGTATGGATTAGGAGGTTACTGAGGAGTATTTTGGGGAACAACAGTAAATGGTGAGGTCAAATGAAGAATTAGTGCACTTGAAATAGAGGTCTCAGATGATTTCATGGGGAGTTTTCTCCCAAACCTGACAGCAGCTGGTATCCCCTACATCTCCTAGTCGTTGAATGTGGCTGTCCCTGGGAAAGTAGAGTGACATTGGGTGAGGCAGCTCACTTATGCTGAAGGTCATGGGTAAAAACTCGGTTGTGAACCATCATCTGCCAGCACCCCCGCAGCTGGGGAGTCATGCATCTCAGATGAGATGCTGTGGAGAACAATGTTCATGAACAGCTTCATCTCATAAGAGCCAAATCACAGAGTAGCCAGATAAAGTAGCAAGAGCAAGGATTTGACATCAGACTTTTTACCAGCTCTGTTATTTTCAGTTTACTCCCTATTCTTGTTGAGCCTCAGTTTTCGTTTCTGTAAAGTGGGGATAAGTATATTTATTTAACATTGCTTTGTTTACTGCTCAAATCAGTGTTTTTATAAAACTCTTTTGGAAGTGACCGGACAGAGCTCATCCAAGAAGCTGGTGAGGGTTAGCTCTGCTGGGGTCAGAATTTCAGCGAGCTGGGCTGGTCACATCGGAATACTGAGTCTTGACTTTTCTGAAGTGTCCCATCATCATTATCTGCCTTCCAAGTACAAGTCAATGACATTTCACTTGCCAGAAGATTCAATTGCATCTCAAGAATTAAGATCGATACAATCATTGCAAGTAAACCGTGTCTGACCTTATTCTTTGTAAGATGAAAAAGAACCAACAGGGCATGAGAAGTGTCAGCACTTTCAGTTCTGAGAGGTGAGAAGGGGGAGTAGTTTATGCAGGGCTCATCCATCACTGGGCTTCGGTCAGATCGTTAATGTTCAAACTAGAGATAAAGAGGTCGCTATTTACTCTTTTCTGCTGTTGAAAATCTGAACACCAATTCGGTTCAGTTCAATTCAATTCAATTCAATTTGGTTCACGTTCATTAAGTGCCGTCATTGTGCTCGACGTGATGGTAGCTGCAGAAAACTCACATTGTGGTAAATACTGAAGGATATGAATAAAATAGAGTAGGACTACTTTGGAAGGAAACACAAACTATGTACTCATAGAAAAAGAAGGTGAACTTTGAGTTGGAACTTCCAGGATGAGTAGGAATTTGCTTATGAATGGGGAAGGATTTAGTTTAGCTCATGTCAACAACTATTTATTGAGGTGCACTCTGTGCTGGACCCTAGGATGGGCACTGGTGTTGAGGAGGCAAGTGGAGCATCCTAGCTGCCCTCTGGAAGCTCCCAGGTATGAAGGAGCAGGTGCAGGCGACATTCTGAAAGAGGTTGTAACCTGGTAGAAAGGACAAGAGAGTTGACAAGGAGCGGTCTCATTTGCAACTTTGTTCAACATGTTTGCTTTGCAATCTTTGGTTTGGTTACAGCTGTTATGTCTTGCCCTCATCATGGCAGTAAGATTCCCTGAAAAAAATGCTAGGGAACTGGAAATAAGGAAGGACATGTGAAAATATATAGTATCAAAGGCATTCCCAGCATGTTTATGGATTATGGTGCATGTATGCAATGGGCTACAGCACAACTGTTTAAAATGATGCAATCAAATAAATACAACACGGGAAGTTATGATGTATAGTTGAGTTAAAAATGCAGGTAACTATATACTATGTACAGTATGATTCCATTCTTGTATGTTTTTATTGTACATTCATAGGAAAAAATATAAGAAGATGCCGTAAAATGTCAATAGAAGTTCTCTTTGGATTGAGGGAGTATGAATGCCTCCCCTCCCCTCCCCTCTCCTTCTTATACTCTTGTTCTTCCTCCTCTTCTTTTATTTTGCTCATGTGCATTTTTTCAATGCATGTGAGTTAATTGAGGAATGAAAAACAAAGCAAAGAAAGAGTTACTTTTAAAAAGCCTTCAAACCAGATAAGCATTTCTATAGTTACAACAATCCTCTTTTTATGTTCTTTGTTTCTCAGGAGAATCCAATACTGTCGGAAAGACTGATATCAGTACTATTATTGTCGTTGTTATTTTATTTCCATGGACTGATAATATTTTGTTAACTCTTGTGCTTTCTTCATTCCCAGATTATACAACAAGACACAAATAACCTTTGGTGGGAATAGAAACAAAGGCTGCAAACATTTGCTACAGGAAGATGTGGATGCATTTTTTTTGTCAGAAAAAAATTTTCTTATTGGCAAAGATCATGAAGAAATGGTGGCAGATTGGGGATGGGAACATGCAGATAGGAAGGCATGATGGGGCGGGATGGAGAGTCTAATATGGGAACGCCACGGAGACATGGAAGCTGAGTGGGCCTGGTCTTAGCGCTCCTGTCGCCATGTAGGAAGGGCCATCCTGTGGTGACCCACCCACCAACCCACCAGTCTCCCGTCTGGAGCGATGCTCACTGAGCTTCGGCGTTCTGCCCCATTTCCCTAAAACTCTGTGGACATTGCCCACGTTTCTTCTCGAGCAATCTGCTGTTTCATTCCTGGTTTTTTTTCAAGGAAGAGCGGAGGTTTGAGAAGGCTGAGCAGCGTGCATAGAAGCACCAGTAGGTTGAAGCTGAACCACGAGCCTCGGGAATCCTTGTCTTTTCAGTAGTGTGTAAGGATTGCCTGAAATTTGATTTGTGGATTGCAGTTACTCAAAGCCAACAGTTCTGTCCCTCATTGCACCTTGGGCAATGACTCCTTATGATGAGGAATAAACAAGATGGTGACAGGTTCCCGAAGTTGTTGTGTCATTTCTAACTGGGTGCTCCTCTCCTGCGGCTAGAGACAGGGTTATTACTAATGAAATCCTTGCTGTTCAGCACCCCAATCAATTTTCCTTGCAAATTATTTCTTAATATGTAATTATGTAATCAAGCACTCCCATAAACAAGCTGGGCCTTGACATAGAGTGATGGGGTGCAGTAATATTTTAAATAAAAGATGATTGCAGAGCTATTTATTTTGAAGTCCAATTTTCAGGGTTGGGAACTATACATTAATGGCAGTTTAGAGATTCACAGCAAGCTAAATGTGAAACTCTATGCATCAATGCCTTCGACATAAACAAATGCACAAAAATAGTATCCTGCCACTGTTTGCAAAGTCTAACAGAGTTACAGGGCTTTCTGCAAAGCAGAGGGTGCAAAGAGTACCAGATTCATCAAATTTGGCAGTGATCTTTTCAAAAATAATGGTTTTGTCTACAAATGGAAACTGCTAGCAGCTTTCCCCCTCTACAGTGATTGTCTTTCCATCTGCTTGGGTTTTGTAATCACGTCGCCTTTGGAAAATTACAACACAGAGCATATTCTCCTGGAGGTCTGTGGTTCAGCTGAATATTCCGGGCCACGAAACAGTGACAACAGTTGAAGAGTTTCCCTGCAAAAGCGTTACAACCATCGCATGCCAACGAGCGGCCCTGAAGCCGCAAGGCTCTGGCAGGAGGGGAGCATCCAGCCCTGCCGAGCCGAGCACAATTTAAAAAAGTTTCACGTACACTCACACAGCCACAACTAATACTTGCAGTGCCTTGAAATAACGGCCGCGTCCTTCACCCCTCCCTTCTTCATCTTTCCCTCTTACTTTTTTTTCCCATTTCCCTAGCAAACTGTATTATTACCTAAGTGCAAAGTCATGAGGGATCTGGACACCTCCTGTAGCCTGTGGTCTGCTCAAGAAAGAATGTTATTTGTTTGTGTCTTGAGATTCTTTGCTCAGACTTCAGCTCATGGGACTGGCCTAGTACCTAACTGATGTGCGAGTGAATGAATGATGCTCTCTCTTTCCTGTGACGCTTTATACCTTGTAAAATCCTACATACTGTGCCAGAACCTCTCACTGACACCATACTCACAACAACATATGAGGAGGTCCCTGTCTCAATGTGTTAGGTCAGGTTCTTAAAGAGGCAGATACTCAGATGGAATTAAATAGGAAGAGCTTGATTATGGGAACCACCCTCGAGGGAAAATGGAGAAGGAGCAGGAAGGAATGGGAAGCCATTAGACCATGACGGAGGTTTTACTCCGGCTGAGGAGAGAGGAAGGAAAGTTGAGTGGCAAACATGTTTGATGGATGTGCAGTTTGAAGGAAGTTTCAGCAAAGCTGGTGGGGAGTTTTTGGGCCAAAGTTACTGGTCAGAGGAGTCCTACATCTCCAACAAGTGTGCCTGCCTCCCCCAGAAGTGGTCAGCCACAGTGAGTCTTTGGCTGATGGTGCCAGTGGGGTGAGGGACTTCGGACAGCTCAGCTGGGACCCTTGGTCAGTTACACCCTGTGCGGCAGGATAGCCAAGAGTCCCATTCTCATGGCCCCCACATCCTATTTTACAGATAAGGAGACTGAGACCCTGCAAGGAACAAGAGTTCGTGCCAAGTGAGTGAGGATTATTGCTAGGTTTCTGAACCCTAGCCCATGTTTGGTCTTCACAGACGCAGGACAGTTTCACTTGTATTGCTGACCCCTGTCCAATTAGATTGGGAGTATTTGGTGGGGAGGGAGGAACATAGGGAGTCAAAACACTGAGTAGGCCAAGCACTTGGCAGGAATAGAAGAAGAATCAGGGAGTGGGATTTCTTTCCCTCGTGGGAGAAAGCAACTATAAGGCTGGAAGGGGAAGATTAGAAGTCTCAACCTAGAGTGGAAGTATTTAAGACATTCACTCTGTTGTCATTAAAATATACCATAAGTAACATCAAATTCTTTGATAATCAAATAACAGGTTATGTTCTAGAGCAGGGGTGTCCGACCTTTTGGCACCTCTGGGCCACACTGAAAGAAATGTTGTCTTAGGCCACCCATTAAATACATTGTGACAAGTAATCACAAAAAAATCTCATAATGTTTTAAGTAAATTTATGATTTTGTGTTGGGCCATATTCATAGCCATCCTGAGCTGCATGGGTCCATGGGCTGCAGGTTAGACATCCCTGTTCTAGAGAATCACAAGTTCCTGAAGGTTAAGATGCTCTTGGTTATTTTTCTTCAAGGCTAGTTTCCCAGCACCTTGACACTGCTTGGCACAGAGGCGTAGTGTAAACACTTGCCTTTGTTGAATGAGTGATTGTCACTTCAGACTGGGGAGTGATCTTAGAGAACATCCAGTGTACTTCAGGAGATAACGAGATGTTGGCCAGTTGTTAAATCACTTCTCAGAGGAAATGAGACCCCGAGACTCAGGACTCCCTGTGCAGGGGTCTGCCCCCTCCTCTCTGGGGCCACCCTGAGATGCGGGCTGTGCTTTGGCAGCCCAAGAGAAAGTAGGTACATTGATGTTGGTCTGAGAGCATCTTACAGCTCAAAGGCTAGATGAAAACCAAAGTCTCAGACAGGGAGTGGACTGAACCATGAGTCACTTGGAGGAAAGCAGTGCATGAGACCTGTATGATGAGTCCCATGTCCTGAGAGTGTCATGGGAAACCCCAGCTGACAGATGGTAGATAGCAGAGAATTGGAGGGGAACTGACATACATGTTGATGGCCATTTTGTATTTTTGTTTAAATATTGGCCTTGGTGGTTGCTCTTTGGGGTTAGATATTGTTTCACTTATCTTTTCAGAAAATATTTACTGAGCACCAACTCTGCTCCACGCAGTACGCCTGGTGCTGAAGATTATTGGAACTAAGACCCTATTCTGCACTGACTGGTGTGGCTCAGTAGATTGAGCACCAGCCTGCAAACCAAAGGGTTACTGGTTCAATTCCCAGTCAGGGCACACATCTGGATTGAGGGCCAGGTCCCCAGTATGGGGCATGCAAGAGGCAACCACACATTGATGTTTCTCTCCTTGTCTTTCTCCCTCTCTTTTTCTGTGCCTAAAAAAAAAATAAATAAATTTGTTAAAAATTTCTTAAAAAATACCCTATTCCTTCCTTGGTGGTAGAGATAGGCAGTAAATGCACAAACACAACAATTCAAGACAGTTGGAAATGTTATCGGAGAAATATGCAGAATATGGGAAAGGAGTAATTCTATGGTGAAGGGAAGACTCTGAGGCAGTGACGTTGGGTTGGATCCACAATGTTGAGGAGTTACCTCTGCAGAGATCTGAAGGCAAGAATTCCAGGCACGAAATGCCAGTGCAAAACCCCAAGTGGTCGAGGAGCTGCAGAAAGGCCAGTGTGTATCAGACATAGTGTCGGGGGAGAGTGACGGGGGTGAGAGGAGAAGTAGGCAGGGCCAGATTTTGCAGGCCTGTGAGAGAAAGGAGTTTGGATTTTATTGCAAGTGTGTCACAGGCTCTTAAGAGTGTTACCACCTGATTCACACCACAAAAATGAAGTCAGTCTGCACAAAGGCAAGTGTGGAGGCAGGGAGACCAGTTTAGTCTGTTGTCAGCGTCTAGATGAGAGCTAAGGCAGCTTGAGCTGAGCTGGCTGGACAAGGTGGAAACAGGCTAGTGGACACCATGGAGAGAGGGACTCCTGGTTGACAGGTAACATGTGCCAGGCAAGGAGGAATTAGGGGCAAAGATATGAAGCTTGCAATGGCTGCAGTATTGCGTGTGCCATGGGTAGCAGGAAGAGGTCTAGCCTGGGGAGGACAGTGTCTACTGCACAGGGCTTTTGAGGGGAATGCTTGAGATAACAAGCTACTTCCCTCTGCACACCTGTTTTCTTTTCGGTAAAATGGGGGTGGAGTTGCAATACAATCACTGAGATCCCTTCCGTTCTGTGATCCCCACCCCTCAGCTCCGTAACCCAGGATGTGAAACCTGATCGAAACATCTTGTTTCTGCAGCATCGGCAATGCGAGTGAGTCCCCGTGTGGGTTTTCAGGGCCTGCGTTTGGGAGTCAGCAACGTGAATGATGGAATAGATGTTAAATGTCATCAAGCACTGGAAGCCCCTTTCACGGGTGATATAAAACAGTTTGCTACAAAAGACACCCGGCACACAGTTTCCTTCTTGTTTCCTGTCCTTGCCAGAGCTGAATCTCTCTCACGGATATGGTAGCCATCTCCTCACTGCCCCGAACACACAGAAATCCCTTCTGCAGAAAACAGTAGAGGCCAAGAAATGGTGACAACCAGCTTGTGTTTCTGTTTTCAGAGGCTGCTCATTAGTAATAGTGCTTCCTGGACGCCAGATGTGGGCCCGAGCAGTTCATTTGTAGCAACTTGGGATCTGCACAACCCTGTGATGCTGTTCACAGTGTCCCCTCATTTTACAGATGGGAAAGGGGAAGCTCAAAATGTAAGTCATTGCTGGAGGCCGCACAGCTCTTGTGCAGCTTTTATCAGTTGGGGCGCAGCAGAGACTCCACTGGACTCACCCTGGAGGGACTGGGATCGGCTGTTTGGCAGGGTGTGACCTTGACTTTCATAATACTCATTCTTGCTTAATTTTCTCACCTGGGGAAGAATAATAGCTGCCTTAGGGAGCCATTGTGAGCATTGGGAGAGATTGTGTAAAGGTGTAATAAACGTTAGTCCTCTCCACACATAAAGATGCTTTGTAAACCTCTGTTATAAAAAATTTTAATAACCCTCCCTGAGTATTCCTGGGCAATTAACTTGGTTTTGTACAGAAATCACATTTAATGTGACAATGTTTATAGTGTGGGAGAATTCATAGGTTTCTTGGGTTTCTGTAGGTGTGTGGAGGGAGGTGTTGAGGAAAAGAGTCCACCTGGAAATTAGAAAGAAGTGAGTCACAAATTTAAACAAGTTGATAATAACTTTTGGCAATATTTTCTTCTGCCTCATGAAGTCAACATGGAAGAAATAAACCGAATACGTATGAAGTACTCAGCCATGTTCTAGGCACTTTGGGGGAAGGGGTGGGGTTGGACACGCACCAGACGGTGGAGACCCTCAGGAGCTTGCCATCTACTGTCTGGTGCAGAGACTAGAAAGGGTGGCCTTCTGCTCGGGGGAAGAAGAGGGTCTCACAGCAAAATCTGTGTGGCGTGCGTGTGTGTGTGCGAGAGAGAGAGAGAGAGAGAGAGAGAGAGAGAGAGAGAGAGAGAGAGAGAGAGAGTTTTCATGTTAGTCAAAACAAGTGTTAGATTAATGAGGGCTGAGAAGCCTTGGTTGAGACAGAGATCCACGAGAGAAGAAATGAATCAGTGAGTTTGTGAGCGAGCTTCACTAGGTTTTGTATAGATCCCAATCACGTGTGGGCGACCACACTCTAGTCAGAGTGCTCTGGGTCTTGGTCCAACTGCCCAAAGCCAGTGATTTACAACCTCATGCCTTCTTTTTATAAAAAGTATTTCATAACATGGTCTTCACTTTACTGAAAAGGTAATACAGCCCATTCACAATATAATTTCAAAAACAAGTTGGTATAATGCCCCAATATACCAAAAGGAGGAATTAAAGAAAAGTGACTTAAGATAAAGTAATATGTATAATATTTTAATACTGCTCAGCTATAACTACATAAGATAGTGAACCACATGCATTTTCCTGCAGCCATGTCTGCAGGCACAAAATAGGTGGAGAATTGGCTTTAAAAATGGTTTAAGTTGTTTTTAACGGTTTTATTTATTTATTTATTTATTTATTTATTTATTTATTTATTTTTAGAGAGAGGTGAAGAGGGGGAGAAACATCAGTTCTGAGGACCTGGCCTTCAATCCAAACATGTTCCCTGATTGGGAATCGAACCAACAACCCTTTGGTTCACTGGCCAGGGTGCAATCCATTGAGCCACACTAGCCAGGGCTAAGTTTTTTTTTTTTTTAATCAGGCAAGAATAAGGGAGAGAAAAGTTGGGAGCATATGTAGGGGACATAACAATGATAAGCTATGGATTTTGAGTTGAATGAGAGCAAAGGGGTAAGGGACAGACAGTAAGCAGATGGAACGAACTTTAATCTGGGTGAGGTTGAGGGACTGTCGGAGTACGAGCATAGCAGGAGAGAGCTGGGTAGAAGTTGTAGTCAGTGTGAGAATCTTCAAGTGGATATCGTGGAGGGGAGGCTGAGTGTGGTGGTCTGGGCTATGGCCATGGGATGGGCGGCTGGGATGGGCGGGGTCACAACCAATGCAAGAGAAGAAGAATTGGGAAGCCCGAGTGCTGGCTGGATCATCTCTACGAACCCTGAATTTTCCAGCCTGAGTCTATGTGTATCACCACTTACCAGGGGAGCTCCTTTCCTGCAACACCAAATTCTCAGGGCATGTTTGTTGAAGGCGTTGTTCCCCATGACAATCGAATTTCAATCTGAGGCTAGTTCCTTCTGTGCACAGCAAGGCAGAAATAAATGGAACCTATTCCACCACTTGCCAAAGTGAGGATACTAATCTCTAAAAATAGAACGTAGCAAATTAGCTCTTTGGGGGAATTGCTTGGTAAATTCTTTCTTGCTGGACCCCGCAAGCACTTAGCTTCCCAGAACTTTAACAAAATGAGTTCACATCGCATCTACAAGCATTTTTGTCCTTAAAAATAGCATTTCTGTTTCTATACAGTGAGGTCTTTGGAAAGGAGACAAACATGAGCAGAGGGTATTGTGTACAGAGAAGGTGATGACGAGGAGATGAGGCAGAGGAATTTGGATTTTCCTCATCATTATAACGGTCCCTAGAGTTTAGGGCATTTTATTTTTTGTTCCAATTAAAAGTGAGAACTTCGGAGCTGACCCTCTTTTAAGAAATAGTGAGTACTGTGAGAATATAGTACTGCGTTTATTGTGATAAATGCATTGTGTTCCTAACCTTTGTGGGTTGGCTCCTTTGGAAGGTGGAATGTATTTTCCCGTAGAAGCAATGTTACATTTGCGAGGTCCGTTCCTAGGCAAGTCTGTTTAATCATAATGTTCCCAAAGTACAGTGTGTTATTCTGTTTTAATAAATAGGGCCGTAACATTTTATAAAGCTATGTTAATATAATTGGAGGAGGGATCATCTTCCCTTTCCTTTGGAGCTATTTTAGCCTCTAAAATAAATAATTACATTAATATTTCTTCCATTTCAAGGAGGAATTAGGGTCCAGGTCAAAGTATTGAAAGCAACTCTTTTGCATGGCCTAACATCTTTGTTCCCTCTGGAAATAGATCTTCGGGAGACTGTGGGGGAAGAAAAGACATTCCAGAGGCCTCTTTTGGCCTTGAGTCCAAGCATTGTTCCACCATTTAGCTTTTTCTAGTAATAAAGCAAAAACTGAATTTAAATTCCTGCTGAGCTCCTGAGTCTACTTCCCAACTGGACCAGAACCTTTAAGGGAGAAAGGTTCATATGTTGGTCAAACCCCGACAAGATTATGGAACAATAGGCCAAAATGCACTGGGGGAATGTACTTCATGGGTGCCAGTGGAGGCAGAATTTTCCACCAAATTTCCCTGAAGCCTGCACCTAGCCCCACCATTTGAGAGTTCCTCTCTGCTCTCGACACTGTGTCCCCCTCTTCCCTTTGTCCACGTCCTTCTCCTGCCATGGCGTCAAGTCCTTGGAGGGGGTACGTGGTGTGATTTAAAGAATTCTGGAAAACGGCATTCCATCTCTTTGCTACTCAGCCTGTCTGCTATGAACCCAGGCATTCTTTTTTTGGTGGAGAAGACAGGGTGGTTTGTGGGAAAGATATAACCTTGGGGTAGACAACTTGTTTAAGCTTGGGTTGACCATCCACTGGTTTTGGAACCTTGGGAAACTTAGTTAGCCCCCTGTTTCCTCGTAGGTAAAATAAAAGATGACAACTAATCCCCACCTTGAGAAATTTCTTGGATTAAATGTGCCCCCATGAGCATCTAATGCGGTGTTTGCTAGTCTTAAGAATATTAGCGTGAGTATTGCCTCCTTCTTCCTGACTTCGGGAGGTGGGACTTGTTTACATGTTGTGACGTGAGTTAGCTGGGCTCTGGGGGGTGCACAGAGTGCAGCCCTGGCGTTCACACCCAGGCTGGTCTCTCTCCCCTTACATCACACTCGGCTCCCTCACAAGAGTCCTTCCTGTCACCTGCAATGCTAGGGTTGCTAGTTGATGTTGCTGCTGGTGCCACCCACTGTGGCCTCCCAGAATGCCCCTGTCAGATGGGAAGAAGGTGCCTGTTAAGGTATGACAAAATAGCTACCCTATTCCAGGCTCTTCTCAAGAGTAATTTCAACTTGTGGTGATAACATTTTTTTAACAAGAAGTTATGCCATTTTCCACCTACCTGAGATATCACTGGACCCTATTTAAAATGGATATTTTCAGACCACAACGAGAAAAAGGGATCCTGGGTAGAATGCCAAATTCAAGAAACTCAGCCTGATGAGTAATGACTATCAAAGCCAAAGGTAGGAAAATAGGGAGAGACATGTGAGACACTTCATTTTGGTTTTAATAACTGGAAATGAGATAGAACTTAGTTAGGTAAAGGTATGGTTGACCATAGTTCTTTTTGTAGGAGAAAATAAGAAATCTTCCAAGGTCCATTGATCTCACTAAATAACAATGAAACAAACAAACAAGTAAGAGAAATTACCAGGGCTTCAGAAGATTTTGGGTTATGGGTAACTTTTTGATCAGGAAGTCAGTATTGGGAATATTTTCCTGTGTAAAGTTAGAAAAGTTGGCCAAATCTTTTCCTCAGAGGATTAAGCAGTCTTCCAAGGGTTCATTTTACGTACAGAGGAGAAAGATGGGGAGGGAGACAAAATGATAAGAAGAGAGAGCTGCTTCAGGAGACTGGGAGATGGGGAGCCACACAGGAGAGGGCGACCGACGGCCCCAGAGAGACTGGGCGCTATCTGCTGCGAAAGAAAAAGGCAACGTGGTGGTCGGGGGTGGCGTCCGGCCGACACCGTGGACTTTATCTGCTGCTTTCATCAGAAACTGGGGGGAAAGCCATCATCATTTCTCAGCTGGAGTTCGGTCCCTTTCCAGCTGTGTAGGTGGAAACAACTTTGGACCACCGTGTTGGTCTGCAGGGTTCCGGGCACGAGCGTGTGTCACTTCTCCACTTTAGCTGTCTGTAGATAACACACGTCTGTGTGGTTGCTGCCTGTGGGCCGGGAGGGACTGCGGCACACTTGTTTATTTTGGGATCTTTGCATATACTTTTGGTTGTAACAAGTACCCTGGCACCAAGGACACGAATTCACTCTAGGAACCTTAAGTCTCATGGAAATAGATATTTTTAGACAGGGCTGCATTGGAGTTAGAAGCTTCCAGCACCACAATGCAAGCTTGTGTGTGCTTGGGCAAGAACTTAGTATCTCTGTGTCCAAAACAAAGAGGATCATGCTCCTATAGGTCTTTTTTTGTAAAGGGCAAATGCAATTATATTCGTAAAAACGCTTAGCATAGACTGTGGAACATTGAGCCAGTCAGGGTTGATTTGGGAAAGTAACAGTCCTTACTGATGTTTTAACATGGAATTTAATATAAAAAACGGGTTAAATAAGGATTGGGACATGAAAGAGGCAAACACCAAACCCAAACAGAAAAAAGCACTGAGGCAGCACAGGAAGAGTCCCAGGGGAAGGGGAGGGGAAAGGTGGGGTTGTCAGAACTTGAAAGGTTGGAGGCGGGGCTTGGGCCCCAAGCATCTGGGGAGGGAAGACTGGCCAAGCCAGAGCTATTATAGTACTTCTTCACGAGCACAATGAGGCTCACGAAGAAATACAGTAGAGTGTGGAGGAAAAACAAACAATTTGGACACTGGAACAAATTGTAGCTGCCCGGGTGAAGAGCTTTTGCTGAAGTGACACAGACAGGAGTTCGCCTTTTCTTCCTTGTCCATCTTTTCAGCCTTTCTCTAGTGCCCCCTGTTGGCAGAGCGTAAACAGAAGCAGCTGACAAAAGGGACGTAGGGTTTGCAGTCTCAGTCCCAGCCTCAAGGTAGAGCATAGAAATGTGGACGTGAAGTTGAGAGACAATAGCCAATAACTGGGCCATAAGTACTTGATAAATATTGGTTGATACTGCTTATCTGGACTCTCCTCCCCTGCACTCTTTCCTCCCCTTTCTGCTCCAGTCACCTTGATTCCTCCAGTCACCCCCAACCCCCCAGATTCTCAAAGAGAAGAAACCAAGGATGGTAAGGACAAGGGCACAGGGTTCAGTAACAGACCAAGGCAGAGAGAGAAGAAGCCTAGTCTTCTCATGGGAGGTATGAACTTTGTGTTGTAGGATCAAACTTCTGTTTTGGCAGATTAGGGCTTTTGGAGCAACTCTGTGGGGCTTTCCCAAGAGGGAAATCTGCTGATATCTCAAGTGAAAAACTATTTTTCTATTGGACAGGAAGTGCTTCTCATACAAAAATCAAGGTGAACTTAAGGTTTGCATGTGCACCAGAGGACAAATGACTGCCAGTAGAACCTCTCCTAGGAAGGAGGGCAGGGGCGGGTGTAGAGACACCTGCTGGATGTGACTGGAAAAGAGGGCACCGAGGAGAGGTTGGGGGCGTGGCCGACTCACCAGTTTGCCCTGATATTTATCTCATGTCTGCTTTGGAATTTCAGTAAGTGCGCTCAGGATTTAAAGATGTTCAAGACACAATCTTCATTTTCAAAGTGCTCAGAGGAGATGAGAATGCAAGTACCTAAAATACAAAGCAAAGTTACAGAATCGGCCCAGCCGAGATATAACAACAATCCCGTCTCCTTCACTGGGCCAACTCCATTTCTTGTGTTCTTTAAAAACCTTTTGGTTGTTTTTTTAGACGCTGAGAATAGCAAGTTGGTTCTCTAAGGTTTAAGATAGAAGATAATTTAAAATTATCAACACAACTTGGTAAGGATAGAGAAAATACATGATTGTAGTTTCAAGATGATCAGATACTACCCTACGAAACTCATAATTTGGGATCCATCTAATCATCCATCCATCTATCCATCCTTCCATCCATCCATCCTTCCATCCACCTATCCATCCATCCACCCATCCATCTATCCATTTTCTGTCCTTCCTTTGCTTCTCTTCCATCTATCCAGCCCACAAATCTCTAGAGACTGATGTACCTACTGCCTACAATATACCAGACCCAGTGCTTAATGCTGGGACTATTATAGATGCCTACAATATAGTTCTCACCCTCAAGGAGCTCACTCTAATGAGACACTTTTATTTTATAGAAGTGAAATTACACCAAAAATGGTAAATGCTTTTATAGAGGCATGGACAAGGTACCAATGTCTTGGTCTGATGGGTAGTATTAAAAAGAAATCTAAAGCAACAGAAAAGTAGTTCCTAAGATGTTTGGTATAGCACATTAACCAAATGGGTAAGAGCCTGGTCTCAGATCCTGAATCTTGTCAATATTGGCTCTGTAATTATAGAAATCTTCTTAATTTTTTTGCTTTTATTTTTTTCATATTTAAAATGGGGTTCATAGTATTCAGCTGGCAAGATTGCTGATAACATGAAAGGATCCAACATATATAGAACATTTAGCATCATGTCTGAAACATAGGAAGCATTAACAATTGTCGGCTAATATTTGTATAGTACCTTAGAGTTTAAGTTCATCATCGCATTTCATCTTTAAAGTCTCTTCCCATCCTGGGGAAATACACAGGGTAGTTGCTGCTTTTAAACAAGGAAGTGAGGTTGAGAGAGGTCATTTTTTTGGGGGGAAATTGCAGAACTGCAGAGCAGTGGACCTGGAAATCTCTCTTAGTGGTTTGTCTACAATGTTCTTCCATTTTGCCAGGAAGTATCATATACTGACTTGGAAAACAACTCTTGTCCCCAAGTGTCATAGCTACTGACTGCCTGCAGCTGGGCTGACTGTAAACACAGCCAAATGACACAGGTTGCAGCATAACCAAGTCACTGCTGCTTTGCCCGCATCTGCCACTCAATACAAGGTCCCTGCTGATCAAGGGACAGAAGGCGTGGGTCAGGGAGCTGCCAAGCACCAAAAACACATCTTAATCAGCTGCCAACAGTCACCTCCATCCAAGTCCTTGATGGAAAAATGCTCCCACCGGGGTCCATTGCATTAGGAATTCAATATCCTTTTAAAATCAAAACTAGCTTTGGAGTTTGAAATCACTCAAGAAAGGCATATTTTTATTGCATTCCATTCAGAATGTGGATAGGTTTTCTTGATTGTTTCATTTAGTCTGGGGTCAGGTCCTGTGAAAACGCGTCAGAAGTCTGAATGCTGAGGTCCAGGAAGCTGAGAGAGAAGTAGGAAAGGGTACAGTAGCCCAGTGTTTCCAGCAAAGGAAGCACAGACCACACGTGTGGATGCCACAGAACTAAGTGGGTGCATGACGATCATAAAAAGGGACATGGGAGACATGTGGTCTGTTCATTCAGGTCCTTCTCTTGAAGGTCGTGTGCTGAGCTCTGGGGAAGCGAGTGGAATAACCCTTGCTTTCTAGGAGTTCCTAGGCTATCTGGGGAGAGGTGAACACACACTTGTATTACAATGTCATATGGGGAGATGCGACAACACAGGTAGCGGGGAGGAAGAAATGATTCATCTTACATCTGGGAAACTGTGGTTTCTGTAAGTAAACACCATCTAAGCAGGGTTTGAAAGCATGAATAAGAGCATTCCAAACATAATTTCAGGAGGTGCATTCCAGGCAGAGGCACAGCTTACCCAGTGACCTGGAATCATGTACATGTTCATTTTAACACAGATTGGTTTCTCAAGGAGTTCAACCAATTGCCAGCACTTGGTATTATTGTCTTAATTTTTGCCAAACTAGTGGATGTAAAATAGCTCTTATTGTGGCTTAATTTGTCTTTCCTTAATTACTCATGAGGTTCAATATCTTCTCATACGTTTGTTGACAATTTACGTATTCTTTGCCATAACTGTCATTTCTATTCTAGTGTATTATAGAGTAAGCAGCCCAAGTGGTACAGAATTAACTTTTGTTTCACATTTATTATGTAACACTGCGTGGGCACTTTGAATACGTTTGTTAATATGATTCTTTTTAATTGCCTGTTTTTAAGATGAGAAAAGTGAGTTCCACAAAGCATCTATAACTATCCCATGTTACTTAGCTATTATGTAGCAGAGACTTGATTTAATCATGGTCTGTCTGACTCCACAGATTATGCAGGAATTACTGTTGTAGGCAGATGTCACCCGCCCCCGCCCCCTGCCAGTGCTATTACATAAGTAAAGGCTCCATGACAATTTGAGGGCCTTGAGATCCTGCCAGCCCGGTGTCAGACTTTCTCCAGTTTCACTGTCACTGACCACAGAGGTCCCAAAGGCTGCAGACCAGAACAGGCCCCAGCTGGGTGGTGGCACGGAATTATAAATTGGAGCTAAGTAAGTGCTATCGTTGTTTTTAACCATGGTGATAATCATGGCTTACACTGTCATGATGCTTTGTGGATTGCAAAAACACTTGTCCATGTGTCACAGTCCTGGGAAGTAGGCGTGGCAAGGATCAGCAAGGTTTTGTCCTCCACTCAAGCACGCCCTGCTGATCAGTGGCCTGGCTGAATCTGGTCTTTTCGCTCCTTTTCTGTGATATGTAGAATAATGAAAGACCCTCTCAGTTTAGATCGAACCTATGTATGGCAACTATAAGCTAACCTAGCAGATACACAGATTTATAGCCAGGATGAAAATAGCAACAATATCATTTCATAACAGCTCACAATTTATTTTCCCTGTTGGCAAGGAAAGATCCCTTTCTTCTCTCTTCCTTTGTGCTTTATAAGAAAGCCCAGTTGCGGGTTGCAATCAGGAGCAGAGAATGGGGTCCTCTGAGTTTGTTCAATTTTCAGACCATCAGAGAGGAAGAAAAAGCTTTTTCAGACATTTGAAAATGGTAATAAATGGACTGTGAGTCAGGCAATTTGCAAGAGACCTGAGCAATTATGATACTTTAACCTGTTCTGAAAGGAGCTTGCCACCCCAGATCCGCTTTGCTGGCCCCGTGATGTACTTATGTTCCCTGTCTGCAGCTGCAACCAGGGAGGACACCAGAAAGCACATTTTGTTTTTCTTGCCCAAAGAAGCTAAGACGCAGGTAACCTTTGAGCTGGTCATTCACCAGGAATTACAGGCTGTAGCTTCTGTGGGTTTCAATGGTAGTGTTTGTTTTTCTGTTCCCTTTCCTTCCCTGAGTTACGTTCTGCCCCCAGAGCCTCTCTTTTCCTCTGGAGACAAGCAATTGGGTCCAAGAAACAGTGCATTTAGGAGACGCAGTACCTGGGGTCTGCTGCCAGCTGCCCCTTTCAGAGGCTTCGCCATCTTGGAAGAGTCATCCACTCTCATAAGCCTCACTTTCCTATCTGTGGAATGGACATAAGATGACTCGCAAGGCTGCTGAGTGAGCGACATGTAACACTGAGAAAACAGTTTGCACGCAGGATTGTTACTGTCTTATTATGTCTTTTAACATTTCTTCTTCCTTTCTCCCTCCCTTCCTCTCTTCCTTCCTTCCTTCCATCCTTCCTTTTTTCCTTCTCTCCTTGTCCCTTCTTTCCTTCCCTCCATCCTTTCTTTTTTTCCTTCTTTCTTGAAACTCACACACCATTTCTGACAAAATGCTCCTTCCCAAACTCACTTCATATTGCACTTTGTCACTCTTTTTGAAGGACTTGGGTCTGTGTGGTGGTTACTTTATGTGTCAACTTGTCTGGGCCATTGTGCCTAGATATTGGGTCAAACACTATTCTGGATGTGTATGGAAGGGTATTTTTGGATGAGATTAACATTTAAGTCGGTGGGCTTTGAGCAGAGCAGATTGCCCTCCCTAATGTGGGTGGGCCTCACGCAACACTCGAAGTCCTGAGTAGCAGTGCAAAGACTGCCTTCCCCACGCAAGAGAGGGCTCTGCAGCAGATGACCTGCAGACATGACTCTGTCCGGGGTCTCTAGCCTGCTGGCCCACACTACAGATTTTGGGCTTGCCAGGTCCATAATTGTGTGAGTCAATTCCTTAAAATAAATCTCTTTCTGTATACGTACACACGCTCTTGGGTTTGTTTTCCTGGAAAACCCTGACTAATACAGTCTGGTTTTTGACAGCATCCTTCTGAGGCTGCCATCCTTCACGGCAGCTTCGCTCGTGCTGAGGCGTCACAGCCCCCACCAGAACCTTTGAACTGCCTGGTCCAGCAGGGTGCTGAGCTGGGAGACTGGCCCTGGATGACCCTCAGGCTGGTCTCCTGCTGTTGACATAGCTCCATCGTGATGGGAACAAGCCCACCAGTACTACCACCTCACACAGGAAGCTCTGGGGCTCTCACTCCCTATCCATGAACTTCCTTCCCCGACCATTCCAGACAGGGCCCAAATCTTTTCCAAAACCACCCCTTGTGTGGATATTGGTAGATTTTAGATTTTGTGCCCATTGGCTTCGCTTAAAAATCAGTAGCACCATGTAACTCTCCTCTTTGGACGCCACCAGTAGTTCCCGATTTCTACCACATCAAGTCCACCCCCCTTGCTTGGTTCTGAGCACATCCCATTCACCTTCTTTTTGTCCCTTGAAGGTGACATGCTCATTTCTGCCTCTATTCTTCTGCTCATTTTCATCCTTTCTGAAGCATGCCCAGAGCTGTCCAGTTTTCAAGATTCCTCTCAAATCCCGCCTCCCCATCAAATTCTCCCTGATGGCTCCTGCTTCCTGCTGGCTCCTTCTTCTCTGAATTTCAAAACTCCTGACAAGTCTGTGCCACAGAATTTAGCTACACATTACGTACTGGCATGTAGCATTTTTTTAAAGTGTCAATTTTAGATTCTTAATGGACTTGAGAACTTTAAAACTCAATCATGTGAGAAATGGTTAATTGAGCAACTACTACTCACTCTATTAGTTGCTAGAGATAAATGTGCAGGACATGGTTTTCTATTTTTCAGTGGCTCATTTCAAATGGGAGAGATAGACCAGTAATCAGGGAGTTAAAATGCAAGGTTATGAGTGCTGTAACACAGATGTGTGCAAAGTCTTTTGGGGGGAAAGTGGGTGTGGGAGGGTGACTGTAAGGAGGGATCTTGTGGAGGAACACCTGTCCTGTTTACAGCCCTGTGCTAAGAATTTGTATGTGCCATCTCATTTAATACTTACAGCAATCCTATAAGGAGGATATAGAGCAGTGTCCCCATCTTCCCAGTGAGACCAAGAAAGAAGTGCCTTGTCAAGCTCAAAGCATTTGGTGGGTTCGTGGATCTGCTGGCTCCAAAGCCCGTGCATTTTTCCATTATCTTCCCTTTCAGGAGGGTTGCTTGGTAACCACTAGCAAGTCCTGTTCTGCCACTGACCTCTGGGACACCTTCTCCTTCTTTATTTTTGGTTCTATTTTCTTTGATCTCACATGAACCTTTGATTTTGCTGGAGATCACCAAAGTAAAATGACAAACAATAACAGCAAACAACAACAAAACCCCTCTAGTTATTAATTTGCTGTTAACACCTGAATTTAAAGAACAAGGTTTACATTTTTATTAAATTATTATTTGTTTGATAACCAGACACAGTCATTAAAACTCAACACGCATGAAGATATTCCATTTTATCTAATTATAAAACAAGATGTTTCTTTTCATGAGTTTGTTATAAAACCTCTGTTTATTCAACTGGGCTTGTTTTTCCTAAGAAACAATAGACCTAAACATGCCTTTGGCGTGGAGGAAGAGAAGAAGGAACAAAGGGACAAGGGTGGTAAAGAAGGAAGGCTGGACAGTGGACCACTGCAAGGCATTCTGGGAGTGGCAGTCTACCAGGAGTTCTGAATCCACTGACAGTGGATACCTGCACTCTTTTCCTTGGACATGTTTAAGATTCTGGGTTCACCCCCTTTTGCTCAGGGGAGTGCCTCCCATTATAGAGCTATTTTTATTGTGCGCTGCTATAACATATTTCCATAAAGTGGAGGGCTTGAACAACAGAAACTTATTTCTCATAGTTCTGGAGGTCAGGAAGTCCAAGGTCAATGTGTGCTGGCCAGTTTGGATGCTGGGGAAGGCCAACATCCTCACAGAGATGGATGTCCTCTTGCTCCATCTTCACATGGCAGAGAGAGAGAGCTGTTTCTTCATTTCCTTATAAGGGCACCAATCACATCATGAGAACTCCACTCCCAGGACCTCATCCGAACCTCATTACCTCCTAAAGGCTCCATCTTCAAGTTCTGTCACATTAGGGATGAGGGCTTGAACATAAATATTCAGCTCATAGTCCAAGGGCTGCTCTCTCTCTATTCTGTGGTCCCAGCATTTTGTCTCCTTTTGTTTGGCTCTTAAAATGTCCAATGCCATAGTGACTTAACGATCCTGCTGGTGAGAACGAGGTGTCTTTCCCTTGACTTATGAATCTGTCTATCTATCACCCTTTTTCCAACTTTAACTTTCAGAACACCTCCCCCAAACCCTACCGTCACTTACCTTCTAGCCAATCCATGATTCCCCATCCCAACTACTCCCTTGGCTTCAGTTTTCTCCTCCCCTCAGCTCTACATCCTTTCATTTCTGCTCTACTCTTCAAAACCCACTTTATCGAAGCCCTCTCTCACCACTCCAGTTGGAATCTACCCCTCTTCCTCCGCTACTAACTTTTATAGATGCAAGAAACTCAGACACAAACCCAGCTTCTGTCATTCACCAGCTGTGTGATTTGAGGCAAGTTCCATAACTTTTACAGCTTTCTCTTTTATTAATTGAGAAACTTAACCTTTGTCATCATGCCTTTGGGACTTTGCATATGTTATTTTCTCTGCCCAGGCAATCTTTTCCTCTGATTTGCTTGACTAATTCATTCTTTAGGACCCAGCTTAGAAGTCACTTCTTCCTGGAAGTCTTCTTTGATTTTCTAAATTGGTACCCAATGACCTGTCTGTTCTGAAGCTGCTTGCACTTCCCTGTCACTACCCCCTGTTACCTTGTAATTATGTGTTTGCTTGTTTGTATCCCTCTCAAGACCATATCTCCAGGCCTAGAGAATAGAGTAGATGATCAGTACCTAGTGCCAAAGATACTTTACTAATTATGTGTGCAAAGCACAAGGCCCATAGTAAGCAGTTACTCAATAAATTATAGTTCTATCTTCCCTCCTTGTACCTTAATGTACCTCATGATGAAGTTGGTGTTATTTGTTTCTGTCTCTTTACTTCATTTTATACATTTTAAGACCTGGATTCACTTGATTGTATGCATCTTAAGATCTGGATCCCTTACTTAATTATCTTTCTATCCCTCATAGAAAGATAATTAATTAACTATTAATTAATTAATTAAGTAAGTAAGTGATATCCCTCAGGGAACAGTGCCCCTTACTCCACTCTCTGCTGGTTTTCAGTTACCTCCCCTGCTACCCAACAATCAAATTGGGCCCTTCTGGTGCTGATTCCCCCGGTGGGTGGGTTTGTGTATGTTCTAAGACCAGTGAGTCTCTCCAGCAAACTCTCCTGTAAGACTGGGAGTTTCTCCCACTGCCGCAACTCCCACAGTTTTTTTGTTTTCAATCAGCGATTTTGAGGCTTTATTTCCCTGCTCTTGAACCCTGGGCTGCGTGGTCTGTCTCTGCCCTCAGTTGTTCCTCTCTGTTTAGCCACATGCAAATGTGGGACCACCTGTCTCCCAGCTGCAGCCTCGTCAGCCCTGCCAGCAGCCTTGTGTGTCCTGGTCCTCCAGCCTCTGCCTTGCTGTGAGTCCTCTCTACTTCGGCTGCCCGTCTCTGCCTCGTCCTGGTCTGGATGAATATTTCTTCTTTAACTCCTAGGTTGTCAGACTTCCATACATTTTGATTTTCTGGAAGTTCTGGTTATTATTTGTTTTTAAATTTGTTGTTGTCCTTCTTTTGGTTTTGCGAGGAGGCAAAGTGTATCGACTTATGCCTCCATCTTTGGGTTTTTTATTTTTAGCTGAGGTGCTCAGTAAGTGTTTGTGGAACAAGTGGATGATGAACATATAGGATTCTTCTTGCTTGTGCATGTGCTGGATTGAGGTTAGTCTCATGCAGACACAGAGCTCCCATTCATTTGTCTCTCACTGTGCCTTGCACATGGATTGGTGCTTGAAAAAGTCTTGCTGTGTTGAATTGGGGAGGAAGATTCTGCTTTCAACTTGGTATTTGGAGTCTTCTTATAGATCTTCCCAAATGTAGCATCAGGACTCACAGCAGTAGACATCGGTGGATATACGAATTAAGAGATGCAAAGAGAACAGACATGAATGAATTTTTAAAAGGAAGGAAATCATGTTGGAAGTATGGAAACCCACTCTCTCTCAGCTCTCTTCCTTGTTGCCCTTTTCAGGGACATCCAGGGAAGAGCCAGTAAAAAGCTGCAGTTCCTGCCATGGGAGATGAGGGGCTGAACCAGGATGGGAGGCCAAGACAGCACAGAGCAGTGGGTGTTTCCCACTCTGCCCCCACCCCTGACAGGCAACCCTTGGCTTGCCCCAGAGCTTCCTCCTCATCCTCTCAGCCCAGCAGAAGTGCCAGGGCCGCTGAGAGGCAGATAGTGTGATGAGTGAGGGCAGCTGCCAGGAGCAGGGACTGCAGCCGTGATGCAGGAGTGCTCATGTATTTCCTATTTGGATTTACAAGTATAATGAGGCTTCATCTGTTGACTACCAGTCTGCCATCCATCAACCCTGTTACACCAGAGGCAGAGCCCAGGTCCTGCTGGGCCTCCACAACATTGGTTTGTTCTCTTCGCCTGCCTTGGGGTCCTGGTAAACAAGGGGAAGAGAGCTACACATGGAATTGATTTGCTGTGTGTGTGTGTCTGGGGGCAGACAAGGCTGTGGCTGCTGTCCCTGCCAGGAAACACACCAGCTGGTGATGCTTTTACATCTGCTCTCCCTGCTCCAACTGCAATGAGGAGCAAGTTGGAGAACTGATGTGCTAAGCCTGCCTTCCCTCCATGTGGGTTCATATACTCATGGCCTGAGGTCTGCCTAGCTATAGGCTCTGCTCCCTGGTCCTCCTGGTAGTGAGGCTGTGATGAGTGGCCCTCTGGGATGCAGGGAGGGGGGTGCATGAATTTCTGCACCTGCCCTGCTTGCATTAGGGATTTCTCCCTCTCACCCACTGGGTTGAGACAACTCAGTACAAATAGACTATTTCTTTCACATTGTCTGGGAGAATCTGATTGAATTCTCTGCTTAGAATGGAAGCCTCATGGATACTTTTAGTAGTGTATCTTGAAAGGAGACAGCTTGGGCCCCATATTTAAGATTAACCATCCCTCCATCACCTCTGTCACACTGGATCCTCAAAGCTAGAGGCATTACAAAGTCTATGGAATACATGGTTCTGACCTGGAAGATTTTCTAGATGAGTGAGTTTGGGAAGTTACTTATTTAACCTTTCTCACCCTGTCAGTGTCCTCATTTATGGAATAAAGAATGAATGGATAGATGAATAAATCTATCTATCTATCTATCTATCTATCTATCTATCTATCTATCATCTGTCAAGACAGAGTTTTAATTCCAAATCCCATATGGTCTCCTACCTCAATGAAAAGTGTTGATTGGTGTAGAAATCTCACAGTCTTCCAAATCCCATTTCACAATAAAATGCTGGCATTCCTCTTTCCAAGATCATGTATGCAGGTGTGAATATTGGCATGGGTTTGTGTGTTGGTCCTTCATACCCTATCCTGAGGAGCAAATTACATCATAATCGTATGCTAAGGTCAAAAGGCCCAGGTTGAATCTTGGTTCTGCTACTCACTAGTAAGTTCACGTTGGACAAGTGGCTTAATTATAAGTGTTCAAAATAGTGTTGTGCAATGTTTGGAAAATTAAATCATCTAGGGTTAGGGAGTAGAGAACCTGCACATAAAACAAGATTCATCATGAATTGATAATTGTTGATAACACTGGAAATAGATGCATTTGCTTCTCTAGTATTCTCTATATTCTTATATGTATTTGTAATCTTCCTTAATAAATGTTTTAAAAATGGGCAACAAAGCAGTGGTGGCCATACTCCTAGAATTTCTTCACAGTCTGCTTCCCACGCTGCTCCTTGAACCTTGTTACTCTTTCCTGACAATCCTGGCCATATTTGCTGGTCATGTTCTCTTCGTCCAGCTGTAGCTGAATGACTTTGTTGGACAAGCTGGGTGACTGTAGTTACCCTTTTGTCATTGAAAGTTTCCTCTCCAACTTTTTTCAGGAACCAGCCTCACCTCAACCCACCCAGGTCTTGCCACAGTTCAAAATATACTCTCACACACACATAGACCCCAAGATTTCAGGAATTTATAATTCCACTGGTCTCTTTTGCCTCAGATATTCACTCATCTGTGTTTGGGCATTTTTTTCTTCTCTTTTTCTTCCTTCCCAAATAGCCAAGAAAATGTCTTGGAGTATGACATGACTGAGAAGGCAAGTAAGACTTCTAAGAGCAGTGAAGAGTTTAAGGTGCTAGGGAAGAACCATAAGGTGGGATAAGCAATAAGACCTTCTTCTGCCCCATCCCCAACTTTCTGCCTCCTCTTTCAAAATAAAAATATGGTGGTTGAAAGGGAGGCATTTTAACATGGTGTTGTCTTTTCCAGAGAACTTAGTCATAATCATTCTTAGCTGATATAGAGGGCTTAAAAAAGTCATCCCAGTGGATAGAATGAATTATTTATATAGTAGGGTGACACACTGTCCCGGTTTTCCCAAGACTGTGAGAGTACCAGGACACTGGATTTTTAGGACACAGGGAAATATCAGACAAACCAAGACAAGTTGGTCACCCAATAGTGGGGTCAAGGTTTCTGTTTCTTAAAAGGAGTATAGTCCTTTTTATGTGGGTAGAGAAATTCTTTTATCATTGGATATCATTATGTTTTATTCAGGAGAAAATTAATAATTGCTGTGATAATGTATGTTTGATCTTGAGTAATTAACCAGCCACAGTCAAAGCTGGTGGGGAGATTGGCCTAGATTCAGAACACCCCCTGTTTTTCCTGAGCTCATGAGAATACCTTCATGATTTTCTGTTTCTGTTAAAGCTAACAGAAAAACTCTAATAACACTTGAAGGGAGGTCTTATAGTTTAAAAATACCAGTATCATTATTACTACTAACAATATAATTATTGGCGAGTTTAAAGGGCCTTTAGAGTTGTTGTCTTTGTGTTTTGAAGACTGCGTGGTCAGATCACAGCGCTCTCAAAGTCAGGTGACATAATTCTTTTCTCTGTGTGGCTAAACCTCTAACTCCCAACACAATTAGCTTCACTTGTTTCAATTTGCTTTTGATTTTTAGGATCTTATTTTTAAAATTTAAGAATTTTAGTTATGACATTAGGGGCTGGGAAACTGTTAGCTTGGCGAGAAGGGAAATGCAACTCCTTTGTCTTTCTGTCCGGAAGCTCCACCCTTCCGCAGGGATGTGAAATGATGAAGGCACTACAGAAAACAGTATGGAGGTTTCTAAACACTTAAAAATAGGACTAGCAATCCCACTTCTGGACGTATATGCCCCCCAAAATTGGAATCAGAATCTTGAAGACATGTCTGTACTTCCATGGTTATTTGGCATTATTATTCACAATAGCCAAGATATGGAAACAACCCAAATGTCCATTAACAGATAAATGAATAAAGAAAATGTGGCAAAAACATGTGATAGAATATTATCCAGCCTTCAAAAAGGAGGAGATCCTGCCATTTGTGACAACGTGAATGAAGCTTGAGGGGATCATGTTAGGTGAAAGCCAGCCAGCGAAGGGCAGTTACTGCACGGCTCACTTGTATGAGGTACACAGGGTGCCTAAAATTGTGATGCTGACTACCCTTCTCGCCCTCTTCACTGACACCATGCTCCGATTCCTGCTTGGATTCACTTTTGGCAACCTGGTTGGAATGTATCTGGCTCAGAATTATGACATATCACACCTGGCTAAAAAACTTGAAGAGATTGAAAAGGACTTGTAGGTCAGAAAGAAGCCCCATAGTTCATGAGGCCCACTCCAGCGCTGCCCCCCGGAAGTCCTGACTGTCCTCTCCTCGCGGTTCTCCTCCACCCTGTGAACCAAATGCCTGTGTCTTACTCTCCAGTCTCCGCCTTTGCGCCACCCTGTGCGGCCTTGGAGCACACATGGGGCTGCAAGTTAAGTACCACCCTTATGTTTCCAACACCCTCACCTCTTCCCTTTCTCCCCACAGTTGCTCGGGAGGTCCTGAGGCTGGAATTATGGTGCTAGATTAGTAAACATGGCCTTCAATTAATGGTCTCTCCCTTGTTCTTTGGGACTTCTACTGTCTTTTTCATAAGAAAACTCTCTGAGTTTTGTATTGCTGATCAGATATTAATAATGCTGATTTTACAGTTTAGCTATTATAATAGGTGTTGAAACATTTGGTACTGAGTTATGTTGTTTCAAGGTCATTAAAATTAAAATCTAGAAGCCATAAAAATTGTGATGCTGTTAGAAGCAAAGAATAGGGGTTGCAAGGGACTGGGGAGAGAGGGACATAGGGAGTTGGGGATTAGTGGGTCGGCAGATTCAGTTTTATAACACGACTGAGTGTCGGAGATCTGCTGTACAGCAGAGCAGATCTGCCTCTATTGATAGACCCCAAGACTGTACTATGCAGTCAAAGTCTACTAAGAGCATAGATCTCATGTTGTGTCATGAGACACAAAAACAAACCCCCCCCAAAGCCCCCCAAGGGATCCAAGTAAATTTTTTTGGAGGTACTGGATATGTCTATTGTAATCGTGGTGGTGGTTTCACAGGTGTCTGTGTACATATGCCAAGACTCACCAGATAGTATACATTTTAGATCAATTATCCCTCACTAAGGCAGTTTATAAAAGATTCCTGTCTTTGGGCACAGAGGCTAATTCTGGGTTAGCAAGGATGGATAGGAGATTTCTTCTTCCTTCCCATAGGGACAGAGTAAGTGAGAAAGATTGAAGCTCCAGAAATGGGGATTTTCCTTAACCAAGAACACACAAAATGTGTGGGTTCCGTGGAATTATAAAACTGTACTCAAAATTGTGCAAGATCATATGTGCATTTTCTAACTAGAGTTTCTGTAACTTACACCAAGTTACAAAGGAAACTTAAATAAAAAAAATAGAACAAGAATCTAGAGAACTGAAGTTCAAAGGGAGAAACCAAAAGAAGTGTCTTCCACCAAAATTCAAGAGAATAAGCATTATTCATACCACATATCATTTATTCTGAGGTCTGTAATTTTAACATCTTAAATTTGTTTGCCTCTTCCAACTGAAGGTATCATACTGGATGAGATATGGTAATCCTTTGGGATTTTTTGGCTTTATTTTATATTTTTGCACTTGTCAGTAAGAAAGTCTAGTTGTCATAAATGAGGCATCAAAATTTTTTCAAAAAGAATTTCAAAGAGCTTTGAATTCAGGGCAAGGAGACCTAGAATCCCTGATCCTGAGCAATGTTAGTTTTAGCAAACAATATCCTCTGCCCGAGTCTCTGTTTCCAAATGTGCAGCATGAAAAGGTGGAAGCATCTGGTTCTTCAGAACCCCTTTAAGAACACTGGGAGTGGGGAGGGGGTGAAAGGTAGATGTGGCTCCAGTGGTTCCCCCACCTCCTTCAGTCAAGAACAGTTATGTGTTATGTCTTCTACAAAACAGATTTGCTCTTCATCTTTCTTTGAAGACTGATTTCTGCTGTCAGGAAAACAAAAAAATTGGAAACCCCTCCAAATGGCATTTACGACTGCTGTTGTGGGTCTAAAGAGTTTTGTGATTTTTGTCACTAAATTTTTGTACTCTCCCTTGAATGATGTCAATTGATTTATTTGGGAGACAATCAATCAGAGTGATTAGAAGTGCAGACATTGGGACAACTAGACCTATCTAGGCAGTTATCCTTGTTGTGTGACATCGGTCAAGTAATTATGGCGATGGGGATTGTGTTGGTACCTCTGTCATGGGAACTATCAAGAAGAGAGTTTGTGGAAAAGATGCCTGATCAATAGAGATGCTTACCAATAACCACTGTTTCTGTCTCCTGGATATGAAGGGGTGGATCTTCATTTGTTCTCGCCATAAGACTTTACGCTCTCCATTCCAGTCCCATCTCAAAGAAAGTCTTGCAAATCCTCAGACCCATGGTCAATTCCCAAGAGACGTTCAGCACTGAAGATGACCTTAACACATTGTAGGGGTCATTATTTATTCAGCAAACCAAATGAGTAAGGCAGCATGCTCATGTTGGTAAGGGACATAAGAAATGCCAACAACTGTGATAAAGGCAGGGCATGGTTTAATTTAAAGGATGTCCATTGTGTCCTGATTCAGGGCACGTAGGGTGATAGGATGTGTCCCCTGCCATTTAGGAGCTGGCAGACTAGTAGGTGATCAGGAGGACACAGGACTGAACCATATATAGGAAGCTCAGAGCAGGGGCTGACTGATCCTTACAGGTCGGGAAAGGTTTCCCAGGGGAACCATTTGAACTTAACTTTGAGAGATGACAAGAATGATCACTGGTGGGAAGAAGGAGGGCTTCTCAGCTGGTAGCATGGCCAAAACAAGGAGTATCTTCAAAAATAACCACATATGAAGTGAAGTTGTGGTTAAGGAAGATCATTGTGAATATCACTTCTTCAGTGCCAGACACTTAATGAAACCCTTTAAAGGACTTATTTTATGTAGTTTGTTTAGTCCTCAAACAGCCCGGTGAGACAAATTATATTCCTATCCCCATCCTCTTGATGAGGAAACTGAGGAAGTGCCTTGTCCAAATTGGTAAGTGGGGTAGATAGGGTTTGCCCCCAGACATTCCTGCTCTGCACCCACGACAATCATAGATAGTGAGGTAGTCACCCTGACTGGGGCCAGACCATGGAAAGTGAGGAGCATGATGCTCTGTGGGAGTCATGGGAATAATCCCTGGCTTTCCTTGTAGGACAGGGTTTCTCACCAGAGGCACTATTGGCATTTTAGGCTGGATGATTCTTTTCATGAAGAGCTTTTCTATGCATTGTGGGACATTTCACAGCATTTCTGGCCCCTACCCACTTGACGTTAGTGGAGCTCCTTCCAGCGCTGTGACAATCACAAATGCCTGCAGACATTCCTCACTATCCCCTGGGAGGCATGGTCTCCCTTATCTGGGAACTGCTGTTGTAAAAAAGCTCACTCAAGGCACTGCTTATGCACTCTGAACAAACAGAGCAGAAGGCAGCAGAAATTCTCTCTGCTGTGCTCAAAATTATCTCCTGCAAACTCCCAGCTTTGAAATTGCTCATCTCGGCAGCTGGGGTCTTGATTTCCCCAAGGTGACTCACACAGCTCCTTGTCTGTGGGAGTCAGCTAGTTATGTGTTCTGACAAGGCCCCTCGTGTGTTGGAAAGAGGTGCGACAGCAGAATCATCAAAGCCCGCGGATGCACAATTACGCAGTGTGCTCGCCAAAGCATGACAATTGGAGTGCTTTGATCCAAGGCTTGTTTTGTTCAGAACAGCATTGGAAGTTCTGAACCTTAGAGTGAGTAAGTGACATTGATTACATATTCCATTTGCTACCAGCCTTGTGCACCTACTCATCTTTTTATTTTCTGGGCCCACCTCCACAGACAACACTGATGTCACTTTCTTAAAGGCATTTTCCATGACGACTAGGGCTTTCCAGAGTTGGTTTAGGTAGTATGTCTGCTTTATCAGTATCTCTCCATTAGAAGTTTTGAAGAGGGACCCTGGGTAGGCCCAGAAGAAGGAGTTTATAGAGGAGAGACTGAAACCTTAGAAGAAGCAAGGGGGGAACAGTGTGGAAGACCATGTCTGGCCTCAAAGTCAGAGGGATAGGCCAAACATTTTCCAAAACTGAGATATGAGCCATACCCTTGGATAGGGGGACAGAGAGCAAGGGAAAGAAATCTGGGGTGATTGTGCATAGCCATCACTGTCCTCTGAGCCATTTGTTGAATGGGTATTTAATGAATGTTAGCTATGTGCAAACCACTGCTATGTGCTCCTCAGAACGACCCTGTGGGGCAGGCTCTACCATCCTGAAAATGAAGGCAGGGAAGAGTAGAGGTATTTCTTCAAAGTCACACAGCTGGAATGTGGAAGGGGCAGGATGGGAGCTCAGTCTGTCTGACCCCAGAGTTCAGACATGAACCTCTGAGGTTTGTGCTAATCCCAGAGCAGGACAGGCCTCCAGGGCTGGGACCTGGGAAGGCTGGTCTCATTTAAAGGGTCAGGATAAGGGGGATCAGAAAATTGTTCTAGTCTCTTGGGGGTGGAGACAGGAAGGAGAGGGAGAGGACCTTGATCATGACTGCTGCAGCTGAGCAAGGGACTGTTGGTTTATATACCTGCTGAAGAAGATACAGATAAGATCCTGAACCCCCGAGCCTCTGACTCATTGTCTACTGCAGGGGTGTACCAGTTTGTTGGGGCTGCCTTAATGAAGTACTATACACTAGGTGACTTAAAGGGTGGAAATTTATTGTCTCTCCCTTCTGGAGGCTGGAAATCCAAGAGTCAAGGTGTCAGCAAGGGTCATTCCTTTTGAGGGCTGTGAGTAAGAATCTTTTCCCTGCCTTTCCCCTAACTACTGGAGGTTTGCTGGCAGTCTTTGGTGTTCTTTGACTGGTTGATGCATCACCCTGCTCTTTCATCTTCCCTTTGTGGCATCTGTCTCTGTGTTCAGACTTCCCCTTTTTACAGGGAAAACAGTCATATTGCATTAGGGCCCAATGTACTGACCTCAACTTTATTATTGGTGAAATCCTATTTCCAGATAAGGTTACATTCACAGATCCTGAGGGTGAGGGCATTGATATTTTTAGGGAGACATCGTTGAACCTCTAACAGAGGGCATCCCGGTGAAAGACACAATCATTATTAGCTGGAACTTTGGTTCCAAACCCCTTCGTGACCTGGGCAGACATGTGAGATCAATGGGGTAGCAATAGCCTTTGAATGTAGGCCTGGTTAGAGGTCAGCTGGAGCAAGACCTTTGTCTCTCCCTGTCCCTACCCCCTCTGTTGTCCTGCATGACCCGCTGGGTATTAGTAAGTGAAGAAAGCATGACAGCACTCAGGGTCTGGGAGAGAGCAGAGAGAAGAGATCAGTGATAGTTTCATGTGCAGTTCTTCTGTCTTCTTTCGTCAAGGTCATGTTCTTGTCTTCTGGCCCTTTTGTGTAAGCTTAAAACGCCATTTTCTTTCTGGCCCATGTCATAAAGCTGTTAAAAAAGAAAACTTAAGTTTTCCCTTTCTTTTACTACTCTTTTCTTCCTTTTATGACAATGGTGGTGTCTTTACTTAAACAATTCCATTAAAAATTAAAAGCAGGGCAAGTTCATTATTATTTAAACTGTTTTGAATTCTTTTGAGTAGATCCAAGTTTGTATATGGTATCATTTTCTTTTTGTTCAAAGAACTTCCTTTAACATTTCATGCAGTGAAGGTATCCTCACAATAAGTTCTTTTTAGTTTTTGCTTATCTGAAAACATTTAAAATTAATCTTCATTTTTTAAAGATGTTTTTACTGGATACAGAATACCATATTTGTCTCATCCAGCTAATACCAAGGCTGGTTGAGACAAATATTTTCCACCTTTCAGCAATTCAGAGATGTTTTATTGTCTCCTGTATTGCATTGTTTGCGACATGAAATCTGCAGTCATTCTTGGCTTCTGTGATTATAATGTGTCATTTTTACTTACAGCTTCTTTTAAGATTTTTCTCTTTATCGATTTGATTATGATGGGTCTTCATATGGGTTTCTTTGTTTTTGTTTTGCTCTGTGCTTGTGGAACTTTTTGACTGTGTGTGTTTGTAATTTTCATCAAATTTAAATAAAATTTCAGCCATTATTTCTGTAAATATGATTTTCTGCTTCCCCCCTTTTTTCAGACACCAGTTGCATTTATATTAGACTAATTGATGTCATCCTTCTTGTTATTGGGGCTCTGTTAAATTTCTGCTGTCTTTTTTCTTTTTGTGCTTATGTTTGAGCAGTTTCTATTGCTATGGTTTCTAGATCATACTGATCTTTTTTCTGTTGATGTCTAATCTGTTGTTAATTTTGTGCATTAAATTTTTTTTATTTCAGATAGGGTGTTTTTTAGGTCTAGAAGTTACCTTTGGGTTTCCTTTTATTTCTTCAATTTCTCTCCTCATCATTTTCATATTTCAGAGAAATATATGTATTTCTCTGGTGAAGCCAAGCCATTTTTATTATAATGAGAATGGTTTGTGTCACATTGATATAACCTGGCAGCCAAGGGGAGTGAATTGGAATGTGTGGACTGTGCATGCATGAACAGCGATGACTTCACTGTACTAGTCAGTGGGGGCAGTAGATGCTGTTGACTGAGCATGTGTACTGTGTGGCCATTGCATTAAAAATGACTGAGTGAGTGGGACAACGAATCTGCATCAAATTTTGTGTTAAGCTTGAGCATTTCTCTGCAGAAGCTCTTTGGATGATTTAGAAGGCCACAGCTACGGGCAACTGGTGATTGGCAGCTTCATCACGACAATGTGCCTGCTCATACATCACTTCTTGTGCAGAGTTTTTTTGTGAAACATCAAATCACCCAGGTGACTCAGCCCCACTATAGTCCAGATTTAGTGCCCTGTGACTTCTGGCTTTTCCCAAAACTAAAGTCACCTCTGAAAGGGAAGAGATTTCAGACTATTGATGAAATTCAGGAAAATATGATGGGGCAGCTAATGGTGATTGGGAAAACTGTGTGAGGTCCTAGTGTGCCTACTTTGAAGGGAACTGAGGTGTCATTGCCCCGTGCACAGTGTTTCTTATATCTTCTTCAATAAATGTCTCTATTTTTCCTATTACATGGCTGAATGTCTTCTGGACAGACCTCGTATACATGAACTTTAAAGTTCTTGTCTTTGAATTTCATTATTTTTTTAAAGATTTTATTTATTTACTTTTAGAGAGGGAAGGGAGGGAGAAAGAGAGAGAGAGAGAAACATCAATGTGCAGTTGCTGGGGGCCATGGTCTGCAACCCAGGCATGTGCCCTGACTGGGAATCGAACCTGCAATGCTTTGGTTCACAGCCCATGCTCAACCCACTGTGCTACACCAGCCAGGGCTTGAATTTTATTATTTATGTACTCTCAGAGTCTACTTTTATTGGTAATGAGATCATTGGGTGGAAATATCTTTACAGTTTGAGGAAACCTCTCTGTGTCTCTCAGTTGGTAGTGCATTTGACTTCAAGTAGCAGAATAATGAACTAAGAATTACTTAAGTAAATAGAGGTTTACCTATCTCATAAAATATTTGGAGGTAAGCAATTGCTGGTTCTAATTCAACAGCTCATTAATGTGAGCATTACTGTGATCCTTTTAGTTGCTTTTCTCATGCTGATAACCTCACTGTTTCAAGAAAACTGAAAACATACAGACATCATAATTGTATTTGAAGTAGCCAAAACATCATGCCTAAAAATATACTTTTTTCCCCTGAAAGCTGTAGCTTCCTGGAAATTCAACCCAGTGGCTTTTCATGTTATTGGCCAGGAAAAGATCACATGATTCCTGTAGACTAAACACTTGTCAGGCCAAACAAAATTACCATGACTGGTTTAGAACAATGACACATCTTCTTGGACTCCAGAACCACCTGGGGCTCTGATAGCTGAGAGACGGATGGTAGAGAACAGTCAAGCAGTGTTTTTCATACTGTGTAGTGACAAAACATCAAGTTTACTCTCAGAATGCCATTTGATCTTAATCTTATGAGAACTTTGATAAGAAAGAGTCGAGTCAGGAACAATGTGTGCAATCTAGTGTAATCTAGTATAATCCAGATATCAAATAAGTAGAGGTTTTATTTAAAACGATATTTTCCAAAACAAAATATAGTAGTGAAGCTGGTCACATTGTTTTACCTTTCTGCACATCTCTTCTGGCTTAGCAGATGGCAGGATGTTGCTGTGTGTTTCTGTGTCCAATCTCACATCAGGCAAATTCTGGAAAACCCCATTGCAGGCTTGTGATAGCGAAAAGGGTAAACAACACTTTAGCATTATTATGAAAATAATCTTGATCTCACAGACTCCCCCAAAAGTATCTTCAGGAGATCCTGGACTGTATTGGGAACTGCTGGTTGAGACAATAAGCTCTTCCTCTCATGAGTAAACATGAGCAAGATATCAAATGCATTTGTGCCTCAGTTTTCTCTTCTGTAAAATGGAGATAATAATGCTTTCTATTTCATAGGACTGCTCTGAGGATTATAACTGTTCTCTTAGAATCCTGTGGATAGTTTAGTAAATGCTGGATGTCAGTTGCTATTACTTCTCAGTGAATGCACAGCAGTTTTCCTTCCCTTTGCCCTCTGGAGCAGAAGGGATTTTTGAAACATTTTGTTTGAGAAGTGCAGGAGGAAAACCTCTAGATTTATCTATAGTGACCCAAAATTTAGGTAAGTATGATGTCTTTGGGAAGTAATAATGAATGCAGATAGTCTACAATGTATTATAAATCATTTCTATAGCTGTCATCTAATTTCTTTCAGCAAACTGTGATGTGGGTGAAGTATATTTATTATCCCCATTTTAATACCAGGTGACTGAGATGCCCAAGTTAAATGACTTGGCCACAGTCAGCAATCTCTAAAGGGAAACTACCTTTTGGCTCCCCATCCCGAGCCTTTGCAGTCCCCTCCCTCCCCCAGCTCTGGTTTTGCACATTAATATGAATCTAGTGCACCTGCCCCCGGGAGGCAGCTTTGACTGCATCAGCATGTGAAATTAGTGCCTGAAACTTGTTTTTATTAAGGATGAAAAATTCACTGAATAGACAAATGGACTAGAAGACCTTTATATCACTTTAGAGATGGAAAGTGCTGGGTAGGTGTTATTATCTATGAGCTAGTAATTTGATTAAAAAAACCCCAGCAACTATGCAGAACTAACCCTAGGAAGATGAGATCTGAAAAGGGGGCAGTGGCCATCCACTTTGGGTCAGAAGACCTTAGGTTTATTCAAATTTTGATTTAGGAAGTTGCTACAGGCTGAGGAGAAAATGTCTGCCTGAGACATTAATAAATCTCACAGCTGACCTCCCTGTATTAGGAGTCTGGAAGGATGTGCAAGTTCAATATCATTAGCAGGGGAGGAAACGCGCCCACAGTGATTCCGGGGAGAATCCTGTAGGCAGAAAACCAGGGGAGAAAGGTAAAGATGCTAACTAAACTTTAGCATCTCCTTGGAAGCCCTGGTAGCCAGCACTGTAACAGTCACAGAAGTACTGTTGCTAACAGTATGTGTGGTCCAAGCGGGAGCTGTTTGGTCGAAGTTGGAAACACCGTGCCTTTTGGTGCTCCTCTGTGACTACTGACTTCTTGTGCTACCCCTGTCACACAGACATTCTTTGGTTCGATGGAACAAGGAGGAGAAGGGCATCTAAGCAGGACACCCTGGGGCTGTGTTGTTCCAACTTTCATTCAAACATTTTTATCCAACTCTGCTAACAACAGAGGACAGAGAATTTATATGTGCTGAGGGGTTAGGAGGATGGGTGGATCTTGAGGCAATAGCATAAACTTTCTTTGGAGTCTTGCATATTATGTTCTATTATATTGTATTCTACTGCTTAGTAGATCCCTGCATGTTTGACTATAAAAATAAGATTTTGCCACAGATCTTAGTATAATATAAGTGGTTCAGGGGTATGCACTGTGCTTTTGTTTTGGTTTTAACAGAGTCACAGCATATGTGGGGGGTCTCTGACAATTTCCTCATCTTTGTGTCATTTAGAACTACCACCATTAGTTTTCCATGGATATGCAACTCTTACAACATTAAAAAAAACCCAATTTTAAACCAAAATACATCTTTTAGCCTCATACTAAGCCCTAGCATCCGTAAAATAATGAATTCCAAGTCATGTTATTCAAGTTCTTGTGTTTGTTAAAATTAACACAGAACAGTAAAACTGGAGGTTCTGAACTTGGACCTGTGTTCTGTAGGAAAGGCTTCATTCCCTAGTCTGAGAAAGAGTGATTCTTAAACTTCGTCAGGCATGGGAATCAACGGAGATTATAAAATGCACTTTCCTGAGCCCCAACTTCAGAAGGTCTTATTCAGTAGCCTTCGAAAGGCATAGAAATATGCATTTTTTCCTTATAGATACTCCAAATATTTGGGGTGCTAGTGGATTCTTGGCAAAATTTAAAGAACACTGATCTAGAGGAAAAGATGGACCACTTGTCTTTTAAATGATCTTCCATAAATCTCTCCTCTTTTTGCCATTTTAACAAGAGCTAAATAATAGACCATTCAACAGAAAGCGGCCTAATTAACTTTTTTTGAACAATTTTTACATACTAAACACTATGTTAATGAGGTAATATTACCTCATATGTTACCTCACTTCATCCTCAACACAGTCTTGTATGGCAACTGGTATTGTTTTACCCACTGCACAAATGAGAAAACTGAGGCTCAGAGAGGTTCCCACGCCTCACGGTTAATGATTGATAGGATGTGTAGAACTCTAGCCCAGTCCGCTCACCTGTGTACCTCCAGGATTCTTGTCTCTCAGTGTTGGCTCTCCATCTCATGGGTGAGCGACTACACGCTTCAGAGTCCTGATCATCTGACAGTAAAGTTGACGTGTGATAATCAAATTGTGAGTTTAAAGCAGCAGTTACCAAACTTTCTCTAAAGGGCTGTATAGTAACTCTTTCTAACTTTGCAGGCTATTTGGTCTCTATTTCAACTACTCAACTCAGCCACAGACAATGTGGAAATAGAGGAGTGTGGCTCTGTGCCAGGAAAACTGTATTTACTGAAAGGGTAGTTTTTCAATCTTGGATCTAATCAATGCAGGACTCTGAACTTATGTTATTTGAGTTTTCTGGTATCTGGGTTTTAGGGGATAAGGAAGCTTGTGGAAAATACTCCTGAGCTCTTTTCTTTCCTCTTTGAAATCATAACTGTGCTCTTGCTAAGGCTGCCTTCCCTCCGCCGCTGTGTGACCTTCCCACTCTGTGCCTCTGTTTGAGTCCTCCCAGTCCCCTGCACCCATCCACGTGCCCAACTCTCACAGCTCAGCTCATCTGACCTCCTCTGCACAGGGGCTCTCTCTGTGGCTTTCATTGTCCTTGAACTCCACCCTCCATACACTGGCACCTAAGACATGTTTCAAAAGCAAATCTGATGCAGCTTTCCCTGAGGAACACCCTTCAGCAACTTCCCATCCTCTGTAGGGTGAAGTCTGAGTTCCTCACCAAACAGAGAAAGACGTGCAAGCCCACAGGGCCCTCCCCAAGGCTCCCCAACTTGGACCACCATTATTGCCATAGTAATGAAGTGCTTCCAGCACCTAGCTGAAAGCACTCATGCACTGAGTTCTTCCCCTGAATAGCTCTGATTCGCCCTGCTCAGATGAGCAAGGATCGGACACTTCTCTTTTTTCTACATTTTTTATGAGCCTCCTTTTCCTTGTTTCTAATTTTCTCAAAACCTCCTATTTTTTGTTCATAGCGTAAAATATTATTTTGCCATTATATAGCAAACTCAGTCACTTCTTGATTTAAACATGGCTCATTCAGAATGTCAAGTTGGTCAATTTCAGACTCTAGCTCCTACCCTGTTCTCTAGGGTGATGGAAGTTACCAGTGGGACAGTGTGTGTCCTCAGCGTTGTGGGAGGCCTTCTGGTGGACCTTGTGCCTCACTCTCCAAAGAAAAATGCTCCATTTGCTGCTATCTGTGACCCCATTCTTGTTTTGCGTCCCAGGGTCTACACATGACATGTCTTTCTCCTCTTACCCACTGGTTGGGTTTTTGTCTTCTTTTTTTTTTTAAAGATTTTATTTATTTATTTTTAGAGAGGGAAGGGAGGGAGAAAGAGAGAGAGAGAGAAACATCAATGTGTGGTTGCTGGGGGACATGGCCTGCAACTTAGGCATGTGCCCTGACTGGGAATCGAACCTGTGATGCCTGGTTCACAGCCCGTGCTCAATCTACTGAGCTACACCAGCCAGGGAGGTTTTTGTCTTCTTGAGGGCAGGAGAGCAGTTGTGGTTATTTGTTTTTTCTTACGCTATGGTTTTTCTTACTCTTTGGTGTATGGCATCTAGTCTGTGCTCTCTGACGTTCAGTTTTTCTTTAGAGTTGAAAAGGCAAGTTTTCGAAATTCACCCAAACACAGCCAGCCAAACACATCCAGACAGAGTGGCTTTTCAAATCTAGGACTTTGACTCTTGTTCTCAACTCTGTCTCTTCCCTATGAGGCTCATGCATATTGAAGGCCCTTGCTCATGGCTGGGGTCTCTCAGCATTTAGTATGTTGTCTCCTCCACAAAGCCTTCTCTTATCTCCCGAGTCGGTGGTAGGTACCCTCCTTCTGTGTTCCCACAATGCTTTGTGCATATCCTTTCACTGTAGCCCTGTATTCTATGATGATGGTCCATTTACTTGCCATCTCCCAAGCAATGTATGATCATCTTGAACACTAAGATGATGCTTTTAATGCTTTGTATTTTCAGGGCTTCATACAGTGTCTTGTATGAAAATATATATATATTATTTATTGATGGAATAACCCATACAGTCTCCCTGTTCACTTCAATGGTCATCTATTTAATATCTACTATATTGTGACTCTGTTTTCAAGGCTGTGTTTTATCTTTGCAACTCATCATAAGACCTTAAAGTTACCAGGGATGTTATATAATTTTATTATTCTTTTATTCTTCTTCAATACTGTATATACAGAACTAGGTATACGTAAATACTTTAGCTGATGGCTGAAATGACTTCTCTCTTTTTTGTAGAAAATAAGTCCATGCAATTTATAGCAGCATTCTAATTTGGCTCTGCAGGTAGGTCATGTTCATGGCTGCATCATCTATCCTCATTGGTATTTTGTGATTAGGCATTTGTCAGATCTCTCAGACTTATGACTGCATTCATTTTAAACCCTTCTTTTCAGCATGCCATGGTTTGTGCTGGAGGGAAATTTAATAAGCATTGAGCCACGATCGCTATTGGCTGTTTTCCACCAAATGAGCTCCCTAGTCCTCCCCTTGTCTGCCCCCGTGAACTTGCCTAAATTACAGAGAATGTGCTATGCATGTTACAACATGTCCCCTTCGCCTCCTATTTGGTCACAGAAATACAGTGTTAAGAAATTATCCTTGTTTGCTGAGGGAGATGGAGCTAGCTGCTTCTTTTATTCGGAAACTAGTTTGGTCATCTGAAAAAAAAGGAGGGAAGACAGTGTGATCTCTGAGTTCTGTCTATGCTGCATAAGAATTCAGTTTTTTCCCCAACTCCAGGGGAGGGAGGTACAGGAGGGTATAGAGGGAATAAACAGTGATGGAAGGAGACTGAACTTGGGTGGTGAACATACAATACACAGTACAGATGACGTGTTGTAGAAATGGACACCTGAAACCTGTATCACCCCAATAAATGCACCCCTTGTTAACCTGTTTCACCCCAATAAATGCAGTAGATCAAAAGGACTTGCTTCAAATGTAGGCATATGAAGAAGGGGACGGGGCACCAACAAGTGTAGACAACAGAGTATGCTGCCTTAGTGAGCCAGTTGCTTTACTCTGAACACCACCTTGGAGTCCAGCATTGGCAGAGCACCAGCATAAGGGTGGGTGCAGAGACGCTAAGAGTTCAAGGGAAGTAACACCTCATGCTTGCTTGATGCTGGCCACTCTCACATAAGGAACCCTTACAATAAGCCTAAGAGAGAGAGTTTTAAAAATTATTTTTTTTCTGGCAGGTTTGGCATATACCCAGGTTGTAGGTTCCATCCCCAGTCAGGGCATGTATGGGAAGGCAACCAATTGATGTTTCTCTCTTTTTCTCATTCTCTCTCTCCCCTCTTCTCTCTCTCCTTCTCTTTCTCTACCTCTCCCTTTCTCTGTTACCCCAAGAGCAATGAAAGAATGTCCTTGGGTGAAGATTAAAAAAAATGCTTTTATCATCATTATTTAGAAAACAAAGAAACAGGGATTCATTGAGGTTAAATGCTGTGCACAGTCACAGAGCCAGAACACAGCAAATCCAGGATTGGACCTCCCATCTAACTCTGAATCCATGCCCTCTTCCCCCCGTGCTGTGGAATTCCCAGCTCTGGCAACAGCCCTCTCTCTTTATTTAAACAACAGTGTGATTTTTGTGCATGTCATTAGAAGCGGCTGGGAGCATCATTAACACTTGGGCCACAAGAGTACCATTTAGGGCAATGAAGCGGATATCTTTTCATACAAATAATTTATTTGTACCCAAGTTTTCCACTTGAGCACCCAAAGTGAATTGGCCTAATGTATTATTTTACGCTAATGAGGTGGTTGGAACTTGGTGTGTTTAGGGTTTATGAAATTTCAGTCTAGATTTTGGACCCTTTATTATTTTCTTGGTGGATTTCAAATAAAATGTAACCTAGATGATGCTTATTCATGCACAAGTTTTCTCTCGTGAAAGATATTTGGATGAATTATTTACTGTCCACCACCTATGTTCTTTTCTTAAAGGCCATTTAAAGTGCCTTTTAAAGAAACAGAATGTGTTGATTTTGATGCCAAGATTAAGTGAATTTTAACCATAAACAAGTTGGGAATTTAGGGTGAAGCCTGGAGCTCTGGAAGCTCCAGTCTGCTTCTAACCTTGGCAAAAGCATTCTTTAACCTCTAAAGCAGTTGTATGGGAGCAATCCAGAGAGATAACAGGACTCTAATAGAAATTGTCAACAAAATTGAAAAGAAAAAAAGAAAGTATATTTCAAAATATACTTGAGAGCTCCCTAACTCCAAACAACTGAGGCATAAAACTCAAGAAGGCTTCAAACAGCTTTAATCTGCTGGTGTATCTGTCCTTTGATCGGACGTAAAATCCTGACTGAGAGGAGTGTGTCGAAGGGTTTCAGTACACTAATTCCGAGATTGATTTTGCTAAAGGACCTGACTTGCATTCAAAAAAGAATCAGTGGGGCAGGAAAGAGGACAGCAAAAAAGAAAGAAAAGAGGGAGAATGTGATAGAGGGAGGGAGGGAGGGAGGGAAAGAGAGAGATACAGAGATAGAGGGAGGGAGAGGAGGAGGGAGAGGAGGAGGGAGAGGAGGAGGGAGAGGAGGAGGGAGAGGAGGAGGGAGAGGAGGAGGGAGAGGAGGAGGGAGAGGAGGAGGGAGAGGAGGAGGGAGGGAAGGAAGGAGAGAGAGAGAGGGAGGGAGAGAAGGAGGGAGAGGAGAAAGGAGGGAAGGAGAGAGAGAGTGAGGGAGGGAGTTGCATTTACAAACCAAAGACTTGGATTTGAATGCTGGTTCTGTTATTAACATCTTGTAAGATTCCGCTTTGAAGCAGTCTGAGTCTTAATTTCCTTATATGTATAATGGGAATAAGGATTCCAGACTTCAGAGAGTAGGATTGATTGAGGTGGCGGATGTGAACAATCCCGCAGAGGTAAAGCGTGATGCAAATACGGAGATTAACTCCTACTCCCCTAATGGTAGGCTTGTCTCCATCTGTACCTGCCCCCTCCCTAAACTGTCCTGTGTTGCTCCTCTGATCACGGGAAATCTTGCCAAGTCTGCTTTGGCTCATACGCCTACATCTCCTCTCCTTCTGCCGGTTTTCACTCCATTGTTTATTTCTGCTCTTCTGTATTCCTTGAATCTGTTATTATATTTTGGATCCTTCTTGGGAGCCTTGAAATATCCCTTGACCTTCACATTGCCCTCTAGGTATCACTCAGCCTTTTCCATTTCATACTCAGGATTCTGGGAGGATTTATATGCACAAGCTGCCTTTATTTGTTTGCTCCCAAATCTCTTCTAAACCCATCCTAACATGCGTCCATCACATTCCACCCCTCCTCCCCCAACTGCTCCCCTAACAATGGCCTTTCCCATGTTCACCAAACGGTCTCCATAGTGCAGAATCCAAAGGACAGTTTGGGTGGGGTTTCTATGACTTCAGACTCTCCAGGTGCTCTTGATAGTTCTTTAGAAGGAACTTTGGAGCCTTTTTTAAAATGGCTCATTTTCTTCCTCCCAATGTCTGCATTTTGAACGATGTTTGATAGCAGTCCTTTTTGTTTTTCCTCTGTCCATACTCTCCACCTTTTTGGGCATTAGAAACATCCTATATAAAGGAATTACTGCAAGGAGTTAGCTTATGCAATCGTGGCGGCTGGCCAGGAAAGCCTGAAATCCATAGGGCAGGCCATCAGACAGGGCAGGTTGTTACTCTCAGTGGAGAAATTCTTGTTTCTCAGGAAGCCTCAGCTCTGCTCTTGAAACCTTTCAACTGATTGGATCAGGCCCACCCAGAGGAGCAAGGATAATCTCCTTTAGTTAAAAGCAGGTCATCATGAATTCTAATCATATCTTCAAAATATTTTCCTGGTAACATCTAGATCACTGCTGATGAAATAATAGGGACCCTAACCTAGACAAGTGGACATATCAAAGGACAATCACAACTCAAATACTCCTATTTTTTCTGTTTTATTTCTGTCACAGCATATATTAGCATCTAATTCACTACTTTACTTATTCTGCCAATTGTCTTTCTTCCCTCCCCCACTTCAGAAATGTGAACTCTGCAAGGGGAGAGATTTTTGACTGTTTACTGTGTATTCTCTGAGCCTGGTACTTGGTGCTTGGCCCGGAGCCATAGATGGCCAATGAACATTTGTGCAGTGATTGAATGAATGAAAGTGAAGTGCTTGGAACAGGGCGTGACACATAGTAAGTGTGCAATGAATTCTACCTATTTATAATAATAGAACCAATATAAATACTTTGCATTCATGGGTACCACATTTTTTCACACCTTTGTTCTTTGATCCCAGACACCTTCTCAAAAGTGCTGTCTCTGTCTCCAGCAAAAATCCAGCACTCTTTGTACGGCACGCCAGACCCTGAGGGCTCTGCCACCGTCTAGAGCCTCACTCAAGGGCCTCTCCAACGCATCAGGTGCTTCCTCCTACTCGAGTTTCTTTGGTCCCTGGGCACTCTATGCTGGAAGCTGTTCTCTCAGTCGTGAATGCTTTCCCCAAACTTGTATTCGCACGGCTTATTCCTCTTGTTACACTCAGTTCAGCTGCTGACTTCTGTTCAAGGTTCTTTCTGATCCCCAAGACTGATTTGTTTTTTTTTTACTCCTTCTTGTGTTCCGTACCCAGCTCTGTTCTACACTTAGCCGACTCCACCGTCCCACTGTAACTGTCTGCTTCACTCGTTCTGTGGTGAAATCCGTGAGGATAAGATCCTGTTACTCATCTCTGCATCTCCGGAACACAGCGCAGCTTCCGGCATGGAGAGAGGCCAGATGAATAAATTTGGGCCAGATGAATACTGTTGAATTGTGTTCCCAAGTGGTACATGAGCAACTGCTTTACTCAGCGTTACCCAAGGGTGGTGCCTCTCAACCCTTATCATGCATGAAAATCACCCTGGGAGAGTTTCAAACATACAATGCCTAGGCCTCAACCCCAGAAATTCTGATGAAGCTAATTTTCTGTGAGCCTTCAGATAATTTTGTAGTGCAACCAGGGCCGAGAACTGCAACCTTAGGGATAACTCATTGCAAAAAGTTTCTAGTTCATTTGCTCTAAATCCAGCCAGAGGAGCAGGGCTGCCCTTTTCTCTCTGATGTGAGAGCAGCTGGTTCCCATGGGCAGCTTTGTACCTGGAGTTTTTGCTCCTGTTCAGGCACTACTTAAAGTTAATGGTGCACCTGTGTTTATGGCCTTGAGCGGTCTGGCCAGGAATTTGCATTTTTACTGCATTTTCGCTTTTTATTGAAAATAATGTGTTATATGATCATGGGCAGAGGCTTCAAAGATAATAAAAACAATCCAGGACTTGTTATTCAAACTCACATTGTTCTTTGGGAGTGGGGAAGAAGGTGTAGGTGGGTGGTGGGTTGTGGAGGGTCTGAGTGAGATCAACCTGTTAGGGTAGCTGAATTTCTTCCCTTCTAGCCATTTTGATCTCCATGTGGTGGTTAAGAGAGAAGGTTCTGGAGTCAAATGCCCTTGTTTAAGTCCCAGTTCAGGCACTTAATAACTTAGTAGCTTTGTAACTTCTTTCTGCCCCAGTTTCCTCTACCATCACATAGGGCCCTAACTCTACTACAAACCATTTCAAGGACTAAATTATGGGATGTGTATAAATTACCTGGCAGAAAGTTGGTGCCCCAAGTCAAAGCTGTCATCACTGCTGACTTCCCTGCCTCCCTCTTCACCCCCGAGCCCCTGCCTCAGATAGGTCCTGCACCATCACTCGTTTGTGCTGTTGCATTAGCCTCCGAGCAGGATGCCTTTCCTTCACTTGCCTCGAAGCCGTCTGGGGCACGGTCTGCCCTGTTTTTTATCATCATTTCTCTGTTCAGTTATCTTCAATGGCTCTCTGTTGCCTGAGGGATTAGCCCCAACCTCTCTGCTCTCTTTCTCCATCTCGTAGGATTTAGAGCTGCCTAAGCCTGAGATGGTGAAGGCTGCTCACCACCTCCCACCCACTCCATCCCCACAACCTCCCCGTTTGGTCAAACTGACATTTGTTCTTTTCCCTTCCATAGGTTTTAAACTTTCTGGTCTCCATACCTTAGCTAGTCCTACCCTCTGACTACAGAATACCGGGCTTCTCCTGTATAATTGTGTAAATCCCCCCTCTCCAAACCTGGTCTTGTCTACTTTAGTTAACTTCATCGTTTGATGAAGTCCAGCCTACAACAGTGACTTTCCTGTGAACGCCAGACTTGTTTAGGGTATTTTAACTTATGCACAAAGCGATCCTCCAGTCTCAGATTTAGCCCTCAACATTTTTGGTTTATCTTACTGCTGTTTCAGCCCAATAGAGGTCTCTCTTCTATCTATGAGTGTGGGGACCCTATGCCTCAGAAATTACTGAGGGTCCAGTTTCTTCCTTGGAGAAGATGTGCTGTCTGCCAGGGCTTTGGTTTTTTCACTGGATTCTCTGCATGGTTGGAGATGAAAGAACACAGGGGATCACTTAGGGACTGAGCTTGAATGAGGCATATATCGCTTCCCCCATGTGTCTTGTTCAAACTCAGTGTCATAGGCCAGCCCAGTTGTGCTGGAGGCAGGGGAAGGTAACCTGTCTTTGTGTGTAGGTGGTGAAAACTATGGAGATGGCAAACACATTGGATTGCCTCTGTTGCAGTCACGACAGCTTGAAGTGACATTTCCAGTTGCAAATGAACTTTTGTTCTTTAGGAGGCTGCTCTGGTCTGATGGTGCCCCTGTAAAACCAATGTGTTGAAATCCCGATGCCTAGTGTGATGGCACTGGGAGGTGGGGCTTTGGGGTGGTGCTTGGGATGTAAAGGCACGACCCTCGTGAATGGGACCAGTGCTCTTTTAAACAAGACCCCATGGGGGTACCTAGCTTCTCTCACCATGTGAGGACGCCACAACCAGAACTATAGGAAATGTACATATGTTGTTTATAAGCCAGTCAGTGTGTGGTATTTTGTTATTGTAGTCCAACTAACAAAGAGAGAGATTTCCTAAAACACAGAATTCACTGTCACTTTCTTTACAGGGAAGCATTGGCAAAAAATGAGATGTGATCAGCTTTCCTTTGCTTTGGTTTCCATAGAGACCTCAGCTGGCACACTCTGGGGACACAGAACTGCCTCTTAGCCACAACAGAATATACATTGGACATAAGAGAGAGTATTGAGAGGCAAGTAAGAAAATGGATACGATGAATAAAGAACTTTACATTTTATCAAGATGGGGATAATAGAATCTTTTCAAAATATTTTTACTCCAAAAAATGGGGGTTATTTCTGTATGTGTCCTCTTGTGGCTAGTTGGAGAACACATTATGGGGAATTTTTTGAGTTGAATTGTGTCCCCCCAACCTCTAATACCAGTGTCTGTGACTTTATTTGGAAATAGGAGCTTTATAGACATGACTGAGTTAGGATGAGGTCACACTGGAGTAGGAAGGGCCATAACCCAATGAAGAGTGTCTTTATAAGAAGGAGAAATTTGGACACACACATGCAGAGACAGGAGAACACAATGTGAAGACACACGCCCAAGGGGAAGCCGACCATGTGAAGACAGAGGCAGAGACCCTGGTGATGCAACCATAAGCCAAGGAATGCCAAGGTTTGCCGGTAGCACCAGAAGTTGAAGAGACAAGAAGGATTTCCCCCTGAAAGTTCAGAGGGAACAGGGCCGTGACGATGCCTTGCTTTCAGACTTCCGAGCCTCCAGAACTGTGGGAATAAATGTTTGTTGTTTTAAGCCCCACAGTTTGTGGTGGTTGGTGAAGGCAGCCTCAGGGAGTGAATGCAGGGAGGCTGTGCACGTTTCATTACTTTCATCCTCCCAAGCCCTGCATGTGCCTGCACGTGGTCTTCTGAAATGTCACCTGAACACGAAGGGACCATGTCTTAGTGGCGTGGGCTTATCTTTCTCGATTTTAAGTCCCCCTTGCAAAGACCCAGGGAGTACTTGGTTCAGGGAACTGGGTTTGCCCCGAGAAGCTTCCATCAGTGACTGGTGGAGGTGAGCTGCGGCCTGGCAGTGAAGATTGACAATCAATACTCAATGGCGCAACTATTTGAAAGGCACACTCACAGGCCAACTATCTCTTGGAATTTGCAAGCCCTGGGAGGAGCGGTCCCTTCAGGGTCAGAAAAGCATAAAAAATACAGAATAAATCTATGTAATTTTTAAATGATCTGTAGAGCAATCCACATCTTATACCCTGAAGGTCCTCTCTATCAGGCCACTATTCCTTTCCTCTAATCACTCCAGGTCAGTGCCAGACTACTGGGGACAGCCATACACCCCAGGACCCACCGAGATTACTCACACTAGCCAATCCCAAACCTGCTTACTCTGCTTCACTGGCTCCTTCCTGTGCAAACCACAGTAAAGCTATTTGCCCGTAGTCCCCTCTCTCCTCTGCCTCCTGACTGGCTGGGGCATGGTGTGAGAATTGTGAATAAACTTCCTTCTTCAAGACAGTCCTATTTACATCTATGGGTCTTCCCATGGCTGATCAAAATTAATCCGGGTATGCATGAAAAAGGAGGGGCTTGGGGAATGGCTTGGAATTCAGGAAGGATGGGGCCTGAGGGAAGAGGGGGTGGTGGTAAAAGGGAAGGCTGCCAAGGATTGGGTCCCGGAGGACATGGCAGGGATGAGAGAAGAAAGCCAGGGGTCACTGGGCCATGGGGCAGCCCCACAGACAGAGCCTGGGACAAGAAACGAGAGCTACCCTATGAAGAGCCCTGAGTGCAGTAGGCTCCTGCGTTCGTGCTCGGGAGGCACAAAGACTCCCTGTGTGTATTTTCTGTGGAGCTGAGGAGCCAGGCTCCTCTCCACAAGCATGTTTTCCCAGCGATAACTCAGAACTCATGTGGAGGCTGACAGCATGATCTCAGAGAAGAAAACCAGCCAAGTCCCTGCAGAACAGCAGGAAGCCTGTTTGGGCCTTCCTAGCAGCTCCAGCGGCCTTATCTGTCAAAAGAAAGCCCTTGCAGGGGACCCTGTGCTGTTAGGATGGCAGCCTGCCACCCCAAGGCTCCACGCCCTCCCAGCTGAGATGAAAGGACTGGCCTAACACCCCCAATCAATTCCCCTTTATCTCTTCTCTTCCTGAGGGAGGATAATCCTCTGTTTTGCAGTCTCTCCCCATCCAGCACGTAGTGTCCATTGATTTCTGTCGTTGTTGTTGCCAATCAATATGGGTTCTGAAGAAGAATGACCTGCAAGTGTGAAGTTCTTAACTTGAGAGAGGATTCAGACTCCTGGAAGTGATGACTTTTATTGTTTTTTAAAGGGCCATGTCCTCTAGGATAGAGTGCACAGGTGCTTCTTGAAGGACATTATTCTGATGCAATTTTTCTACTCCCTTTTTGTTTCATCTCTAAAACAAAACCCTCTTCTTGATTATTGATTCATCAGATCATGTGGTGGCGCAATGTTCCATCAGACACTGTAGCTTACTTACAAGCTATTAGGTGAGGAAAGGAACAGGCATAACAGCAACAAAAGGTCAAATCATAGCATCTCAGGTTTGGAATAACCATTATTTTGGCCTTTGGGGCTCATACAGCACTCTCTCCTTTATTATTAAGTTCTGTCTTTACGTAAAAGCACAGACTCATGCATTTGGAATTTAAGCTTTCAAGAGGATTTCCTTCCTTCCTTCCTTCCTTCCTTCCTTCCTTCCTTCCTTCCTTCCTTCCTTCCTTCCTTCCTTCCTTCCTTCTTTCCTTTATTCAGCAAATATCTACCAAGCATTCCCTCTGGGCACTATACTAGTTTAGGTGCTTGGGATCCAGTGTGATCAAAAAAGATGAACTCCCTGCCTTCTCAGCACCTACTTTTTCACAGCTAGAAATGGACTTGAACCCAAGTCTCCTCTAAAACTGTGTGAGGTGGAGCCTTGCCACTTACTAGTTGTGTTATTCTGGGAAAATTCTTGAGCTTCTTTGAGGATCCATGAATTATTTTGTAAAATAAAGGTAATGATTGTAGTTGCTAAGAAGTTTAGAGATTGTGGAGTTAAACTCCTGGCCCACAGGAAGGGCTCCACATGGGCCAGCTGTCCTGACTATACACCAACAGCTATGCAGGTCTGGGACTGGGAGAGATCTCTTTCTTTATTTTTGAGGAAGTGAGCAGAGAACATTCCTCCGAGAGGGTAGCCTTGACCTGCGTGTTGAAGGACAAGTTCTCATTCTTGGGAAACTTCCTTTCCTGACTGCTGCAAGGTATGTAATTGAATCCCATCTGGAAAGTCCTATACAGTGATTTTACTTCCTCACTAGAATTTATTTCAAAAAATTGTGAATTTAAGGCAACCCACTGAAAGACTCAGTAAGAATCACAAATAAGAAGATAAACTGAGTAACACAATGCAGAAATGCAAATAAATATGAAATTGGCTTCAGTGCTTTTATAACCCTCCTTGACAGTGACAAATAAAAGGGACTCTGAGGTCAAGCAGAGAGTGGGGTTCTGTTGTGTATCAGTTGCATGTCTCGAATAAGTACAGTTGTCTTGGTCCCAGTACTTGCACGTGAGTCAAGAAAAACACAACTTCCTTATTATGTGCTCCGTGGGTCTTAAGAGGGATAGAACTTGTAAAGCACTTTACATGGTGCCGGACTAACAAAGGTGGGCTGAAAAATAAAGCAAAGTCAATGCATAAAGACTGCATTTGCCTTGCTCATTCGCTTTGGTTACTGGCACGGAGTGGGGAAAGGAGCAGCGCTCTGGTGCCACCGTCCTGCCCGGGCTCCTACTTACTCACCGGTTGGCCGCCAGTTAGTTAATTGACCATTCTGGGTTTTCATTTTCTTCTCTGTAAAAAAAGAAATGTTGGCACCAAACCTGAGTTTTGGACCTTACCTGTAGCCCAGAGGTGATCCTGGAAACTGCTTCAGGTATTTTCAATGTTTCAGAAAGCCTGCTGGGTATCTTATAATTAGGCTAAATAAAGGTGCACAGCCTAGGGAAAGAATATTTTTTTTTATCACACCATTCCTTGGTTTAGAATCCTTCAAGGCTCTGCATTTCCTTTGGGGTAATGGCAGTGTCCTTCTGATGTCCAACACAGCTCTTCAAGATCTCTCCTTCAACCTTCTCTCTGGTTCACCCACCACTCTCTCCTTGGATCTTGTCCAGCCGCACTGGGCCTGGCTGTTGCCCTGACACTCCAGGCTTGCTCTGATGCTCCAGCCTTTGCTTAGAATCCTCACCCCTTGATACCCACATGGCTCACTCTTACCTCCTTTAAAAGGCACTTTCTCCATGAATCCTCTCCTGACCACTCTATCTAAATCACAGCCTGCCCACATTCGCCCCTCCCCCCACATCTCTGGGGGCTTCTCTCAACTTGCTTTCATTTTCTCATAGCACTTATCACCTTGTAATGTATAGTGTAATTTACCCATTTATTATTTTTGCACAAATTTGTTTTGGTTTTACTTTCCCATTAGAATTTATGCCATTTGAGAACCTGTTTTTTTTTTGTTTGTTTTTAAACAGTTTTTCCATTCTCTTCCAAGTAGCCCAAACAATGCCTGGCAAATAGCAGGCTCTCACTGCATACATTCACCCTATATCTTCAGGTTGTTGAAGGCCGTGTAAATTTTGGCTGTGATACTACTGACTCAGTATGAGCACGTAATTTATCTCGTGAAAGGAACTCTTATTGGAAATTTTAAATACTAAGAGGGAAACTATTTAACAAATATAGTTTGCTTAATAGACACAGTCTTTCAAACAGAACCCAGGTGAATGCTAGTGCCGTCATAGGCTCTTGGTGGTGAACACGTTTGGGGGGCGTGTCCAGTGGAGGTCAGGGCTCGTGCTCTTTGGGCTGAGTTCGTGCCATTGATCTCTGAAGCCTCGGTATTGAACACGTTCTCATAGTAGTTGCTCAGTAAATCTCTGTGCATTTGTTTTGAACCAAGTTCAAGATAAAAATACTGTCTCAACTTTGTTCCTTCCTTCTTTCCTTCCTTTCTTTTTAAAAATTATTTTATTAAGTAAAAGAAGCCAAGGAGGCACAATAGTTATGCCCTGATTATCTATTTCCACCAACTTGTTATTTACGTCCATGGGGAAGCTAGAGGTAATAATTACAGAATTAAACCTCTCTTCCTGACTCATGCAGTGCACATGATCACTTGCCACTCAGTATTTATTTCCCAGATGAAGGAGTTTAATTTATTTTTCTTTCTTCTCTTGGGACCCCAGCAGCCTGACTCAGAGCAGCCTCCAGGTTTGGATGAAAGAGGCCTTCATTCTTATTCTCCTATGAGCCTCATTCACCTTTAAACAGGTAAAGAAATACATCAGAGCCTTTAATGGAATTGAGTCCTTATTGGCCTTGGATAGCCATGGATGGGGAAGCTCCCATAGGTAAAGGGTGGTTCTTTCTCATCCCTGAGACACGCCTCTCCCTTTCAGCTCTTATTATCATTGTTGACACAAAACTCTTTTCAGAGGCTGTGGCTCTTAGTTTGACATGTGTCCAAGGCAGACGTAGATTCACTCCTTCATTCCCCAAAGTACATCTGAGGCAGGCGAGATGATTGGCACGGCTCCCAGATCACAGAAGGGAATCAATCCTGGATGGCAGTGTTCCGCTTGACATTTTGGTTTATAAGATAAACTGCTACCTGATAGCAGCCTTGGGCTCCCCATGGGCTGTCTCCCAGCTTTGCTACCATCCACACACTTCCCTGAGGCAAGGCCCAATTCCCTCTCACCTTTTTTCAAGTGTGTTTAGATACGTCAGCATCTCAGCTAAAGAGACAGAGTCCCAAAGAAGATGACCAGCCTTTTTTTCTTGTCTCTCTACCCCTTGCCTTACAAGGCTTGGTTTTCTGTCTTTTCTTTGATGTCTAAAATGGAGAAGATTGGGTCTTTTGGGGATGAGAACTTATTATCTAATACAGCATGACAAACCCAAAACTCCATACAAAGGATGTCTTTCTATGCCTCAACTTCTCATAGGCAGAATGGAAATATACTGGTACCACCTAGGCTGTTCTGAGGACTAAAGGAAAAATATGTAAGAAAGTGCCAAACATATAGTAAATCCTATTGAAATTCTAGCTGTTATTGAGGAACAATTTAGCATTCATAATATTTCACTCAGACTTTCAACACATTGTTAACTACATGCTTCCCCTCCCTGGCTTTACCCCTGCATGCAGGCAGCCTGACCCTCACACTTCCCCACATAGCTTTGCCTTGGGAACCTAGGATCCAGCAAGTGCATTTGTTTCTGAGTCACAGTCTTCCACAGAGCTGCTTTTCCTCTTCATTCCAGCTGATGCCTTTCTCACCTTGGCAGGTGTCCAAGCCTCGCTGTTATCCCTGTGCGGGGAAGCTGAGCATCACTCTGTAAATTATGCATCAGCCCCTTGAAGGTTGGGGAGACTGTATACCCATTTTATCTACGTGGAAGTAAATAATTCAGCAAAGGAAGTGTAAATGATCCAGAGGTGATGGTGTGCAACCTGGCTTTGGATCAGCCTGTCTTGGGAGATGTGATTGACCTTGGCCTGCAGTGGACCCAGCACCAGGTAGAGCTGGGCATGTTTTGTTCTGTTCCTTGGATCCTCTGAGCTCCACACCTGGCCCGTCTTCAGACAATGTCTCATGTTCATAAGGATTATAGTTTAAAAGTTTGATCTCATTTGGTGCTGGCTTCACTTCTGCAGGTTGGAAGGTTTAAACCAACGCAGTCTAGTGAAACCAGCTGGGTTTAGACGGTCTTGGATGTGAGTCCTGCTTTTTTAACTTTTCTGGACCTTGGTTTTCTCTCTTGTAAATTAGGGATAATAAAAACAAGTTTGAACCCTTAATATCCAATGGAGGTACTTGGCCAAGGCAGATTTCTTTCTTTCTTTTAAATCCTCACAGTTATGGTTCATTACTGCCAAAAGATACAGATTAAAATCAGCAAAGGGAAAAGGCGTGTAGGGTAGAGTCTAGGAGAGACCAGCCTTCACCTTCCAGTTGTCCTCTCCCAGAGATGTTGTGTGGACAGCATTTAATTTTCCCCGTGTGACAATGTGTACTAAGTGCTGGTAAGCAGGGAAGCTCCACCAGCCTTGACATCCAGAGTTATCAGGCATCAGTCACAGAGGCGTGGCAGGCTGCTGTGACTGACCTTAGTTACCAGTTTCCAGCCCCTGCAGAGGTCACAGTGATACCATGTGGTCCATGGTCCCGCATGAGTCACATTGTTGGTGTGAACTGCCTGGCGTGGCCCCAGGTCCCAGGGAGACTGAGGCACTCTTTTCACACAGGATATTCTAAGAGCTTGGAGATTATCTCCCAGGAGCTGTCCAGGGCTGATCTTTTCTTTGTTACATATAAATAAGTATTTTATTGTTTATGCTGTTACAGTTGTTTCAGTTTACCCCCTTCTGCCTCCTTCCATCCAGCCCCTGTCCATCCCCACACCATTGTTCCTGTTCATGGGCAAGACAGATTTATTAATGGCCCACCCCATCCCATGCACTGGAGAGGTTCCCTTGGTGGGAATTGAGAGCCCCTCTCCTCAGTCACTCAGGATGAACCCTAGAGCCTTCTACCTCCAGATGCCAAAAAATTGGATCATTGTCCCAGCTCCTCTGCTGTTCCCCAGCTGAAGCCTCCGTCACTTCAGTTGCATTTTTGAAAAGTCCTCTCACCCCCTCCCTGCTACACCTTCACTACTCCAGGCCTATGTCATCCCCACCGAACAGTCTGGAGGGTCTTTTAAGACCCAAAGAAGAAAATCCTGTCCTTTGTGACAGCGTGGATGAACCTGAAGACACTGCGCTAAGTGAGATAAGCCGGTCATGGAGGGACAGTGCTGGCTGGTCCCACTGCTACGAGGCCTTTAGAATAGTCAGACTCATGAAAGCCAAGGACAGAAAGGTGGTTGCTGGGGGTCTGGGAAGTAGGGGGGAGTTGCTCATTCACAGGCATGAAGTTTAAATTGTGAAAGATGATAAGTGCTAGGAGTCTGCTGTACAACATTGTGCCTATAGACAACAATACTGTATTGCGCACTTAAAAAAAGGAAGAAGGCAGTTCTCATGTTAGCTGTTCTTACAACAATTAAAAGAAAACAAAATAAAAATAAATATATTGATCTTACTACTCCCTTGTTAATAACCCTCTGCTGGCTGTCCATTATTATTATTATTTTAAATAAAATCCATTGCTTTTCTATCAGGCTGTATATGACCCAGCTCAGGTTCACCTTCCCCCCCACAGTACCAACCACCGTGAGACTCTGGAACACTTTACATATGCTCCTACCAGAGGGCTTTGGGCTTTGGCCTTGAGGGCTCCTTTGCCTGGATGTGGCCTTTCCTGCTTGGCTGGCTCTGCTTCTGCATCCAGATGTCTGGGGAACCGTTAACTCCTGCGGCTCCCCTCCTGCCACACTGTGGCTGCTTTGCTTTCTTCAGGTTGCTCATCCCTGCCTCCCATGGCAATGCTGAGCTGCCTTCTGGTTCACTCGCTGTGCCCTCCAGTAGGAAGGGAGCTCTTTGAAGGACTAAACCTTTTGCCTTTACTCACCGTGGTAGTCCTGGGTGCGGCTGTCACACACCATACAGGACACCCAGTTACATTTGTATTTCAGGTAAACAATGAATACCTTTTCCATATGAAAGTAATTGCACAGGGAATACTTATTCTAAAAAAATTATTGTAGTTCCTGTATTTTTATTTGATAAATATGGCAGCCCTAGTCTCGGGACTTGTTCCAGCAGTGGCACCTCTGGATGCTTTGATGTTCTGCAAATTTTTGTTGAAAGAAAGGAATGGTGGGTGAGTTGAAAAGTGGTCATAAAAACAAAACTTGCAGAGAATTCCTTGTATCTTTTAGCCTTGGTATTTCTAGGTCAATGTCAATGCTTGACCTGTGACAGGTGCTGAGTGTAAGTGTGCTGAGTAAATGGGAAGGAGTGGGGCATGTAAAGTTTTTTTCCATCCATAGCATGTTGTTAGTCTCATCTTGCAGTTGGACAAACAGAGTTGGAGAGCAAGAGCCTTTCCAAAAGTCAGGAAGCTAAGGGTAACTTCAGCTGAATACAGCAGGGAGTAGTTACTGGAAGGTAGCTTAAATTAATGGAAGCTTATTTGCCTATCCCATAAAAGAAGCTGGTGTAGAGGCAGTCTAGGCCACTTATGGTGCCTTGGAGACCAGGCTTTATTTTTTCTCTTCCACAATCCTCAGGCCTGGCTTCTAACCTCACATTTACTGCACGGTCCTAAAATGGCTGCTTAAGAGCCAGTCATCACATTCACATTCCAGGCAGGCAATGGCCATAAGTAGATGAGAACAAACAAAAAAGTCACTTATCTCATTTCTTTAAAAATCTTTTTGAAAATCCCTTGTAACGCGAACCTCTTGCATCTCATTGGTCAGAACTTTGTCTCATGGCCACTCTTAACTGTGAGGGAGTTGAGAATGTTCACTTAATTCTGAGTAGTCATATGTGCTTTGCTGAAAATGAGGATCATTTCTTATGAGAAGAGGAAAATGGATGTTGGGGAGCAATGGCCAACCTCTGCCACAGCTAGAGAGAGGCAGAAAGAGTCCTGGTACATCCTCTGTCCTGCAGTGCCATAGCTGCTCCGAGCACCCCATGATAGCCCTGTAAGTGTGGAGCCTGGGGTAGCCCTGCCTCCAGGCCATGTGACTCAGAGAGCTGCCTATTTGTTTGCTGCTGGGTCTCGTTTTTCATAAACCAGTGATTGCACAGAGTTGGTCAGAGCCTGGGGTGTGGGCCTTTTAACCTGAGACTTTTTCTTTGGTGAAGAGGTTGCAACAAATGCAGCCTAGAGAATATTGGGGAGACCCAGAAGCAGTTAACATTGCTCTCACTGACAGTGCAGACAGGAGTAGGGACAGGATGGTGCTAAGGAGTCAGACAAAGGCTGGGGAATGGGAGGCTCCATGTGTCTGATCCATTTTACCGGGATCCTAATAGATCTCAATTGGCTGAAGCCACAGTCTGAGCATAATGAGGCAGAGTCGAACAGGAATAAATAGCCTACACTTGTGTCCAAAAGAAAACCAACAAGATAGACTGATGTGATTTATTATCAGTAGAGTAAAAAGTCATTGAGGTGCTTTCATTAGAAGTAGGACCCATAAAGGGGTGGAGAACTACTTTCTTTTTAGCCTGTGTTGGTAGGAGCACAGAATTGAATCAAGGGGGGGTGTGGGTCATGCTCTGTTATGCACACTAGATAGCACCTGGAATGCTGCTTTTAGTCCTGGGCTCTAAACTTTAAAGGGAAAAAACAAACCAGAGTTTTCAAAGGAGATTAACCAGTTGGAATTGACAAACTCCTCTGTCTGTGTATTTAACATTTTTATCAATCACTTGGGTCATGCCTGCTTATCAAATTTGTGGATTACTCCAGTCTGACAGAGGCAGCAAGTACAGTGACTGACCAAATCAGTCAAGAAGAACAATGGGCCCCAGTCAGCCTATGAAATTGAAAATGCATTAAGGTAAACTCCTAAATTTTGGTCAAGTAATTAACTGGGCAAAAAAGGGAGGCAGGAGACAGGGGTACTACTAAGGTACCACTGTTTCTGTGTGTTCTAGGGCCACTGGGTGGCAGGCGGCCAAGGAGCCTCCATGACTTTTCCCTGGCCCAAAAGTTTGACGTTGGCTTTGTGGGTTCACCTACTCGAAGTGTTCCAGAGCCTTCTGGACTTGGGAAGTCTGACTCATGCTAACAATGCTTACAGAAGACTGAGGAATAGTAATACCTGATGCTAAATGTAATTATCTGCAACATGAAATATATTTTTGTTAGGCACTCTGCATTTATTCTCTTTTAGGAAAACAACATGAGAAACCAAATAATACTCCTAAGATTTTTCAAGGGACATGAAATCAAAAAGAGGGATGTGAATTGTGTGATTAGAACGCTTGATGACGTCATGTTAAAACTCTCATGCATGCTTCTTTTTGGCATGCTCCCCACACTGGAAACATCTTCTAGGTGACCCCTGAGTATGTCAGGTTGCAGGCAACTTTTATAGGCCTGGAAATCATTTCATGTCTTTGATGACTTGGCAGAATTCCATTTTGTTTTTTTATTGGTTGGTATATACTATAACTCTTAGGAAACAGCTCATTTCCCTTTTTCTCTTGAACTTGAGGTGTATCAACTTGCCCTTTCCTTAGCTTTGAGGTTCTGGGATAGCATGGGAAGGAGAGACTGGCCTTGAAGGGTTAGCTCATTAAGTCTTCATTGTTGTTTATGCCCAGAAAACTCAAAGTCATTGTCCTTTAGACATTTCTTTGTTAGAAAAAGCAACTTTCCTCTGCCCTTTGAGTCTGTTATCCTTTGGGGTAGACTCTCTGATGCTCCCAATCAGTGCACTATTCCAGCCTCCCGGAATGCAAAAAATTCCAAAGCATGGCCTTTGACGCTTCTCCACGCCCTCTTTTTGGTGGGTGGCCATACGTATTCATTCGTATGTCCAAAGGGATTCCCCCTTCCATTCTCTGCTTATAATGTTCTTGTCACATCTTCCGTAGGAGCTTGTTGTATCAGTTGAGGTCCCAGTGAGAAACAGATGGTGCTCTCACATTAGGGTAATTTGATAAGAATTTATTAAAAGACTATTAATAAAGCTGGGAGCAGGGCTTAGGGAAACTATAAAAAACACTTTAATACTACAGTGCTGTGAAATCTAGTTGATATTGTAGGTCTGAAGAAGCAAAGATAATCAGAAGACAGTGAGGGTGGTGTGGAATTGTCCTCTTAACAGAACTCCTGAGCTTGTACAACACCAGCTCACGGCAGCCCCACAGCAGTGGTAATAAATGCCACACTCTTGCTCATTTCCCTCCTTTGAATCTCCTGCTGGTGCCCGGCATTGGCTGAATCCAGTTGGAAGTCAGTGTGCAAGGGAGCTTAATGGTGTAGTCCGAGGTGTTCAGCCTCCCAGGGTACAGCAGCGTGGATAAAGGTGGAGAGTGGATTGGGAGGGACAAATGGAGGAATCTGCCACAAGCACTGAAGACTGGATTTAGTTGTCAACACCTTTATGTTCTTGGTATCCCATCCTGCACATAGTAGGTTTACAGCACTTTATTTGACTAGGAGCTTCTTGAGGGTGAGAGGCTGATCTTTGACTCCTATACTCTAGGGCCCAGGACAGTGCCCAAAAAGATGCCCCATCAATGTTTTTGGATGACTGGTCAGTGAATGAATGGATAAATGGATAAAGAAAGTGAACTCAGTGAGGATTTGCCCTAATTTTTTGCTCATTGCTGCACCACCTGGAGACAGCCATTTTCCTACCTCACCTGTACACCCTTACAACCACTTCCCATTATTAAATTCTGTATAATTCTCCTGTACTTGGGGCCTGGGATCTCTGCTTCCATCATGGGAGTGTGGACAGGTCGCTCTTTCCATAGACATAGCTTCTGGCTCTCCTCACCTTTCAGCAGGCAGGCCTTTTTTGCAGGTGCTTGGTTCAGGTCATGTCCTCTTTAAGGGAGGTGCCTCAAGCAAATCTTCTCTGCTCACTTTATGCAGATGGGATTGCTTTTTCTCTGCTGTACTCGCATTTAGATGAACCATGAAACAAACATCTAGTTCCTCATTGGTCATGTTCTAGATTCTGTGCTAGGATCTAGGAATGTCCAGGTAAACAAGACACAGTTGGGAATAAGGATGAAGAGCTGCAGTCCAGTGGGAGAGAAGACATAATTATTATGTAGTGTGAAATAAGTGCTCTGTTGCTGGGAGATGGGGCAGTTAGGAACATCTAACCCAACTTCGAAGTTCACCAAAGTCCTTCTGGAGGGATAGGCACTTGATCTTGGAGGATGCGAAGAGCTCCCAATGGAAAGTGAGAAGTACGTTGCAAGGCAAGTAGAGTATGATCAAGATAGCAGATGCCTGACCCAGCACAGTGTGAGCAGGGAGACATGAATAAATCCGTATCATTAGTGATAAAAGCTGAGATGCAGGTGGTTGGTAGGGCAGGTGGGAATGAGGAGGGGGAAGGCTTAGGATGCTAAGCTGAGGAGTTATCAGCCTGAGACTAGGGAGAAGTGAGTGAGGCGTTTGCCTCAGAGGCTGAATTTGAAAAGACTCCAAAGATTCATGGTGAAAAAAATACTAAAATTTTAAATAAAAATGAATCAGTATTCTGATGTTTTTTCTCTTACTCAGGCTCCCATATGGCTCAGCATGACACTGTTACTGATTCTGTCTTCAGTTCATTAACATATTACTTATCTTTTCAAAAAATGTTGCTGGGCCGATTGTATATCCACATGCAAAAGAATGAAGTTGGGCCCCTACCGCATATCATACACAGAAATTAGCTCAAGGCACATCATAGTCATTAATGTAAGAGCTACAGCTATAAAATCCCTGGGAGGACAAACCAGAATACACTTTATGATCATGAGTTAGGCAATGATTTCTTAGAAGAGCATGTAGAAAATAATGGCTCTCAAGTCTGTATTTCCATTGGAAGTTGTTCCTTTGCTCATGTACTCAGTGTTCACTAAATGCCCACTTACTACCACACACGTTTCCTTTGGGATGTGTGGGTGAACAAGACACACTGAAGACGGTACCCTCCCCGGCCTTACAGCTTCTGTAGAACTTTAGATAATGTAGATGCTTGGGCGCCGCCAGACGCCGCAGAAGCCTAGCCACTTTGGTAAAGAGTGACTAATCATTGAATGGCAAGGTAGAATCATTCGAACCTATTTTTTTCTACCAATTTGACCATCATTCCAGAGAAAGTTTTTTTTTTTTTTTGAAAAGTGTTTCTAACACCGTTTGTGGTAAAGGACAAACTGTTTTTCTTTAAGTTCTAATTCATTGTGGACTGATATTTTTGTAAAATATAAAAAGCAAAGATAAATTACTAGAAAAATGAAATGTCACTTGGTTTTCATGGCAGTTTCAAGTGTCTGTAAAAGTTTCTAAACACCCTCAATTTCTATGCTAACTGCATCACAGGCAGATGACAAACATTTCTCAGAGAAGCCCCAGTCCTGGTCTCTCCTTTCTCTCAGTTTTTTCATCTGTGAAATGGGGAATAATTTTACAGAAGAGGGTACAATTGGCTGACATAAATCACTGTCTGATCATTGTCTAATTTAATAAGTGGTCGTTATTAACATCCATAGCTATTTTAACATTTCTTAAAAATACTGTAATATTCCATTTTTGGTGGTGTCATAAAAATCAAAATGGATGTCCTCCAGTTTTTTAGGAGAAAGCAGCATCTTGCTAGACAATCATAAAAACAACACAGATTTTGAGTATCTGTGCCTGGGATTTGTTTTTGCCTATAAACAACAATGCAGAGAAAACATGTCTTTGAATATTGTTGATGAATAATAATTATTGAGAAAGCCCATTTGCTTTTTAAACACCAGCCAGATGTTACCCTTCTCCATCGTGAACTGTGCCCACCCTCGGGCCTATTAGACAAAACGCTGGCTGCCCCCAAGTGACCAGGTCTTGGGATTGGCTCTCTTTATATAGCCACAAGGTCATGAGGATTAAATGCTCCTCCGGGGAGTCACAGAAAAGGTAGAATGTCAGCATCTCCTTTTTCCCTTGAAGATGGCCCAGTGACATTTCCAGAAGGGAGGGACAGTTGCTGCCTGTCAGCACTGAATGGGGAACACAAGGGTAGATGCAAAGCGAGAAGGTTACGCCCCACCTGGAGACTCACGGCTCAGCTGGAATGTCACTCTGAGAAACTGAATGCAGTGCAGAATAAACGCAGAACTCTTCTGAGGGCTGGAAAATGGAGACAAAGCCAGAAAATGAGAGGCAACTTGGCAGAAGGGAGAGAGCAGGAGCTTTGGCAGCTGACAGTTCTGGATTGGAATCTCAGTCCTAGCTTTTGCTGATCAGCCACATTCCTCAGGAGCGTCTTGGACAGTGGTACCTCCCTGATAGGTTCATCATGGGTGCTACTGATATTGGGTATAGTGTCTGGCACACTGTGAGTAACTCGTGGAGTCTAATTGATGTTGATCTGGTCCTACTCACTCAAACAAGGTCCAGAGAAAATTCTTGTAGCCTCTCTGTTGATCACTTCTTTTAAACCTTTGCACACAAATGATTCTAGTTAATGATGATATATTATAGATGCCAGCTGTTCCCTCGGTCACACACTGGTTTGTCTCTATGTCCATCTAGATACAAAAATTATGATTCTTAACAAGAAATTCGAATACTGTGTGCTAAGCACTTGAGCGTGTGTGTTTGTGTGGTGTGTTTGGGAGTTTTGTTTTTTTTTTAATCCTCACATGAGGATATGTTTACTGACTCTAGAGACAGAGAAAGTGTGCGTGGTGGGGACAGGCAAAGAGAGAAACATCCATAGGTTACCTCCAGTACATGCCCCAACCAGGGATGGAACCTGCACCCTAGTTATGGCCCCCGACCGGAGATCAAACTTGCAAACTTTTGCTGTATGGGATGACACTCCGACAAACTGAGCCACACTAGCTAAGGCTGTGTTTGGGAGTTTTTCACTAAAGATCTGCAGCAGCATTGAGAAAGGGTCTCAGTGTACCGAGCTCATTCTAATAACCTGGTATTAGACTCTTTTTTTTTGTCTCCAGTACCTCTTAGGCTAAGATGGAATGAAAAAGTTCAAGTTTCTCCTTTGGTAAGAAAAGTGTGGAATAAAAATCATGTACATTTCCTTAACTAAATGGGAAGAATGGATGAGTCTTGCAGAGAGAGGAAATAATCTAACTGGACTTAAAAATACTTGTTATGGAAGTGCAGTGCTCTGAATTGCCTTTCTTTGTGGTGATAAGGAAGCAAAAAGATTCAACATGTTTATGACCCAGTGAGTTAATCAACACACATTGTTAGCTGGCTAATCACCTTATGACACAGATGTCAGGTAAAATTAAATTTGCCTCTGCTCCATCGCGTTTTAGAGATTGGATAAGAACTCTCTGAACTCTAATAGATGTCAATTTACACAAAAAATTGGCAGAGCTGGTTTCACTGGCCTGGACTCTAACACTGTAACCCTAAGGACTGTGATAATGCCAGTATTTGTCAAACAGTTTCGGAGAATTGCGGTCATTGGTACATCCGTTGAAGCTACTGCCACACTGAAAACAATCCAAGGTGCTGCTGGTTGGAAGACACACCCTTCTCCTCACCTCCAAGAAAAAAAGAAAAAAACTAAACTGTGCCAATTAATATTAACACATCATCAGTTGTTAGATGAATCCTGACTGCAGAAAGACTAAAGTGTGAAAAAATGTGCATCTTAGAATGGATAAACTATTATAATTTATGGACTGACAACTATAAATTGTTGTTGATAATTTAAGCTGTGAAAAGACCTCAATGACTTATTTTAACTTGGCCCCTATATATAGTTTTCAGATTTCATTTTAGTTCCATATATATGTATATGTATATTTTCCCTCTTTATATCTAAACAGTAGAAGAGGTCTCATTCACTGATTTGCCTTACCCTTTGGAATTCCCTCTTCTCTCTTCTCCACCCAAGGTCAAGCCTCAACCCCTCCTAGGAATCTTCTGTCTGGGTTTTCTTTGAGGAACGCCAACTTCTTAATTTCTTTACTAAACAGAGTAAGTTGCTCCTTCCAAGGTCATGTCCTTTGATTTCTAGAGCCAAGACAACCAGGAGTTCAACAAGACAAAGTCCCTGCAGCCGGAAACATCTACCTTCTTTGTAAGGCAACAGAGCCGGCATCTATTTTTAGATGTTTCTGTTCCTTGGGGCCACGCCCATTTGCTGAAATAGCTCTTCTACCATTCCTTCTACAACAAGAATGCGATCTTTCCCTAGGGAGATCTTTTTTCTTTTTTTTTTTAAGATTTTACTTATTTACTTTTAGAGAGGAGAAGGGAGGGAGAGAAACGTCAATGTGTGGTTGCTTCTCATGTACCCCACACTGGGGACCTGGCCTGTAACCCAGGCATGTGCCCTAGACTTGGAATCAAGTCAGCAATCCTTTGGTTTGCAGGCTGGCACTCAATCCACTGAGCCACACCAGCCAGGGCTCACCAGGGAGATTATTACAATAGCTATCAAGATAACTTGCCACAACATCATTGTCTTTGCATGTATTTTATGTGTGATATGTGCGTAATGCCATGACTGACAGAGGCAGTCTCTGATCTACTCAGGGCTGGTGAGGCAAGGCCATGGAGCTGGGTGTAGTAAGAGCATTCTGTCACAGGAGTGAAATAGTCATTTGTTTCAATCTCCTGCCTTAAACCAAATAGGTGAGGCTTGCCTGGAAGATAGCAATCGCATATAGAAGATTTGAGTTTGGGTAATTTTTTGCTTTGAAATACTACTATGATGAGTACTGCTAGCAGCTAGTAGCAATAGAGCACTTGGTGTGTGTGAGGCCCTGTGTTGTAGAGGTGGAAGCTGTTCTAACTCACACACCACTTACCTGGAAATGGCGGCTCATGGCTGTAAGTAATGTGCTCAAGGTCGCACAACATGCTGGAGAAAAATAATGATGATGACGGTGGTGACAATTTCAGCCTTTGAAGGCATTCTCTTCACTAGAGTTTGAGTAGCTAAGACCTGGGAATCCTGGTGGTGGTTGTGAGACAAATTTTTTAAAAAAGATTTTATTTATTTATTTTTAGAGAAAGGGGCATGGAAGAAGAAGGCGAGGGAATGAAGCATCGATGCGTGAGAAAAACATTGATCGGTTGCCTTTCATGTGCGCCCTAACCAGGGACTGAACCCACCATCCAGACATGTACCCTGGTGGGGTATAGAACTGGCAACCTTTTGCTTTGCGGGATGACGCCCAACCAATGGAGCCACATCAGCCAGGGTTGTGAGACAAACTTTGAACCAATTCTGGAATCATAAACTTCCTTAGAGATCTGAGCCATAAATTAAAGCCTGGTCACAATGGCCATAGTTTTGTTCCTGGTCACAATGGAACAAAACTATTCTCCTGGCTTTCTCCTTTGTCAAGGATTTCTTATCTGGGGACCTGGGGACTGTGACGAGGGAGAATAACACTGGCTTCTTTGTGAACTCCTTTAATACTTTAAATTTTACTTTCAATTGCACGGACTGGCATAGAATATACATAAATTTTCCTTTTTGTTCACAACGATAGCATATCTTATAATTTAGCAACTGTAAAAATGAATAAGTACAATTAACAATGCAGAAAGAAAGACAGTGAGCTTAGAACTGGCTATAAGTCAGTTGAATCTTATTATTAAGGAATATAATGATCCTAATTAATATCCTGGTTTTCTGGTCTCTCCATAAATCAGTGGGCCATGACCTAGCTCCTTTGCATTTAGAGTTTGAGTATCAGGTCTGATACAGAACTAGTTGGAGCCCAGTTTGCTCCTTCCTGACCTTTGTCTGTGGGCTGAGGTTAGGCAATAGATTCTGTGGTGGTGCAGAATATGAGCAGTGGGGTGTGAGTCAGGCCCTCCCCTCCTGGTCAAGTCCCTCCTCTAGACATCCATGCAGCTTGGGGGCCAGCACTGGAAATATCTGGTGACCAGACTGACTTTGGGAGTAAGAACGAGGAGGGGTGGAGGTGAAGTCTGATATGGGAGAATGAGTTTCGATAGGCTTTTGGAGGAGGACCAGGTTGGGTGCCAACAACCAGAGTTTCAGACATTAAGATGAAATTTCTTCATGATATTTATGGGAAATGGATAATTAGCATTGGACTTTGAGACAGAGGTTTGGTGGGGGTCTTGGGGGCAGATAAAGGAGAAAAGATGAATAGAGGGCAGTACCAATAAAGACCCCTACTTAAGCTTCCAGAAGGTACCATACTGAAGCCAAATACATCACTTAGAAGGCTGAATAGTGTCACCTCCTACATCCACATTTCCTGCCCCAAAAGAATGAAATACACACTCAGTATAACAGCCGGAGTCTTGTCCCCAAGGATCTACATTTTGTATTACCTCCTTTTCTCCTGTCAGGGAAGATGGCCCATTTACTTAATAAGGTAATCTGTACCAGTCTCTTATTTGCCTACAGACATTAAGGTTCAGCTGAGATATGGATTTTTCTGTTACTTTCTAAATATGATCAGCTGTTGGAATGTGTATCTACTGGGAAAACATGTGAGCTACGACGTACCAGTGTTATAGAGGGCTAGGGCTAGCCTAAAGTCCGAAATGAGTAAGACAGAGCTGCGGTGGTGGTTGATTTAATTAAGGTTTGTCTAAATTGTGTCTTTGAGGATTTAATGCAAATTTCAAATGGCTTAAGGGTGAAAGTGCTTTAGAGAAAAGGCAGGGTCTCCCTGCCCTCCTCCAGAGCTGCTGGTCTCACAATTGTCTTCTACTGGCTTCCTTCCATTGGTAGAGATTCACCGTCATTATTAATGCTAATGATTCCTTATGCTTATGAAACACTTTGCATGATTTCCGTGATAACACATTCCCTGGGAAGGAGACCCAGCAGGTAATTAGTGATCTCCTTTTATAGAGGGATAAAGGGAGACCCAGAGAGATGAACTGCTTTGCCCCAGCACAGGCACTAAATGAGGGACAAACCTGAGGTTAGATGGTCACAGCCCCTCTCTCCATATCCCGCACTGTTGTCCTAGTTTCAGCCGTGTTCTTCCTCGTTTGGACCATGATAACAGCCAGCTAAATTACGTCCTTGCTTCCAGTCTTTTGCCGCTTTAATTTTTGATTTAAACTGCAGTAGAGTCATTTTTCCATAGCAAGACTTAAATCACGTGTGATTTCCATCCTTAAAAATCTTTACTGTCTCCCCACAGCCCACCAACAAAGGCCCAACATCCTTGCAGGATGCTCAAGGCTTTTGCCAATCTGGCCCCAGACGATGTGTCCTAGATCGACTAGGAATGCTGGACTGCTCCTGGCTGCCCAAATGCGCCTTCCGCCTTCTCACCTCTCCATTCGATCGCTTGTGCTGGTCCTTCAGCGTGGAGCAGTTCTCCTTTTTCCAGTGATTGAAGTCCTGTTCACCCCTTAACTTTCGCCTCAAATGCCACCTCTTTTATGGAGTCTTCCCTGATCACCCCAGGCAAAACCAATAGCTTCTCTCTTCTCTGTTGCTGTGCTTCCTCATAGAGCTTGTGGTACTTGACTCTACTTTGTGTTACGGCTTACAGTGCCCAGGGCTGAATGCCTCTATGCTCTGAATTTTTGGGGGGAGGTCAGGAATATTGCCATATTTTTCACTCGTGCTCATAGTGGATACTCAACAAACACATACTTAATAAATAAACTTGTTTATAGGACATAGCTATACTTGTATTCCAGGAAAATCCACAAGCAGGGAAGCACATTTTATGTTGGGCCATTTAGGGCCTGGGAGAACAGTGGTTCCACAAATTGCCTGTGTCCTGTGGTTATTTTCCTGTTTGGCTGCATAAAAATGATCTGCACTACCTGTTAAAAATACTGGTTCCTGGGCTTTTTGTCCAGAGCTTTTCACCTGGGAATATATGCTTCAACAGGTTCCCCAAGTGACCGTGTGCTAAACCATGCTTGAGAGCCACTGGCATAGAGTATCGGGAACCTTTAAGAATGTTTTGATCCATACAATCCATCAAGTTGGTTGAAGATAGTCTAAATTCATTCACGAGATGGAGGCTACTATTTTGGATACTTTTCTTAGTCGTGAATCCCTGAGGCTTACCCATGAATCCCTGAGAGTTTGGTGTCTCAGCAGGAATAATGTAAGTGGCTTTCTGACAGGGCAGGATAATGCTTTGATTTCAGTCTTCTTGCTGCTCTGACTCTTCTCTGTTTTCTGATACGCACTTCACCCTTTTGATTCCCTGTGTCATGTTGATTTTCCTCTGCCTGTCATATTTGCACATACCTTTTTTTATCCTTAAAATGCCACCAAACTGCTTGTTTGATGAACATGTCTCCTTCTGCCTGTACAAAGAACTTGTTTTTTTTTTTTTTTGCTCCAGTTTCATATTCCTGTCTTCTCTCTTTGATCCCTTGTTATCAAGGTCCTGGCATTTTCCCTGACATCCAAATGTAGTGTAGCTGACTGTATAAAGTCTCATCTGAATGCATTCACAGCAAGATCGGCTGAGATTGCTGATTCGTAAGATCAACTATTGTTCCTCAAAGGTAGATTAAACAATACATCAGAGTGGGTGTTTATGGGTGATTTTGAGCACTCATCAAGTTAACAGAATCATAAGTTAGGTTTTCTTGCTACTGGACAAAGAATATATCCCTTGCTTTTATGTACTTCATGTGATTGACCATAGAGGATAATTTGCATTATTAAAAGCTCAATAATATTATTAAGATCCACAACTGCCAATATTAGTGTTTCCGCCAGTGTTAGTACTAGTATTGCCACTTTTATTATTCCTGTCATCACTAACATTTACTGAGTGGTGACTATGTTGGGAATATTCACAAAACATTATGAAGCAGCTGTTGCTGCACGATGTTTAAGTTTCTGGGAATGGCAGCTCCGGGAACTTGAGCACCTTGCCCAGGACCACCCAGATGGTAAGCAGGGGAGCTAAGACTCGAACCTGGTCTGATTCTAGAACCTACACATTACCCTTTTTTCTTAACTTTTCTGGGCACGCACATAGACTTGTGCTTTTAGAGGGTTTTGAATGAGAAAGTTGTGTCAGTCAAGGTCTGTGTAAAAAGCCAATTCAACTTACAGGACTTAACTGAAGAGAATTTAATGGAGAAATGAGTTACAGAATTGTGGACCAAGTTAAGAAAACATGAAATACTGAGGACTTGGAGACCTTAGCATTAACTCCAAGATTGCAGGAAGCTAAATACATAGCATTTAAATCAGCCAATTTTTAAAACCGCTATGTTCTTGGGTGCAGATATGTTCATGATTTTCAGAGCTTTTTGGTTCATTGTTTCTTTTAGTAGCATCCCTCTTTGCTTCTCCTGATTAATTTTGGCCTTCCATTCTAATTTGTATGGTATTAAAATTATTATTCTCACTTTCTCTTGGTTTATATTTGCCTGATAAAACTTACATATTTATTTATTTTCAACTTTTTAATAGTCTTTTAAATGGATCTCTTGTATATACCAAATTACAAAAATTTGTTGTTAATTCAATTAATGAATCTGCTTTTTGAAAAGTGAATTTAAAATCTTAATATGCAATGTAGATTATACATTTTTAAACATCTTTCAGCCATACTTTGTTTTTTTAAAAATAATTTAAAGTACTTTCCATATCTTATAAAATTTTGTTTGATCTATTTTTTTTCTTCTAGAAGTACTTCTTGAGCTATATAACAAAGAGAATCGTTGTGTGGCAATCTCCAAGTGAAGTCTTATGTATCTGAAAATACTTTTGCACTTAAATAATAGGTTTTGGATGGATCTGGAGAGCATTATGCTAAGTGAAATAAGCCAGGCGGTGAGGGACAAATACCATATGATCTCACCTTTAACTGGAACCTAATCAACAAAACAAATAAGCAAACAAAATATAACCAGAGTCATTGAAATTAAGAACAATCTGACAGTAACCAGAGGAGAAGTGGGAAGGAATAATGGGGGGAGGGGGGAAAGGTTTTCAGGAGCAACTATAAAGGACACACGGACAAAACCAAGGAGGGGGTGGAAGCAAGGGAGGGAGGTGGGGATGGCTGGGGTGGGGCGAGTGGTGGGGAGTAAATGCAGACAACTGTAATTGAACAACAATAAAATAATTAAGAAAATGAATAATAGGTTTAGCGTATGTAAAATTTTAGCTTCAAAGTTTTGTGTGTGTGTTCTTTTTGCTGCTGAAATACCAGGTATTAATCAGATCCTTGTTCCACTGTAGGTGACCCTTTTGTTTGTAAGATTTAAAATATTCAACTATTTATTGAGGTTACTTTCTCTTTGTTTCTAATGTTCATAAACATCTCTAAAGTGAGTGAAGGTATGGGTAGTTTCTTCTTTTTTAAAGGATTTTATTTTTTATTTTTAGAGAGAAGAAGAGAGGGAAAAAAACAACAATGTGTGGCTGCCTCTTTCATGATTCCCACTGTGGACCTGGCTCACAACCCAGGCATGTGCCCTGACTGGGAATCAAACTGGTGGCCCTTTAGTACACAGGCCGGCCCTCAATCCCCTGAGCCACACCAGCCAGGGCAGTATGGGTAGTTTTGTATATCTATGTTTGTATGCTAGAAACTTTTTCAACCATGCTTTTCTAATTTGGGAATGTTATTAGTCATTTATTTTAAGATACTTTCCCCTCATATTTTTTCTTTCTTTCAACTACAAGTATTATGTTTTTCACACATAGTTTGTTTGTTTATTTAGTGACCTCATGCCCCAGCTTATGTTTCTGATATTCTCTTTATTTCTTTGGGGATATTTAATGGATTTGTGCTTAAATCTTATGTGTTCTATTAACTTTCTTTATCTGGTACAGATAATTTAATTTGTTATATTTCTGTCAGACAGGGAGTAGAGTACAGAGGTAGAAGCATAGGCTTCGGAGCCAGACTGCCTTACTTTCAAAGCCCATCTTTGCCAATGCCTAGCTGTATGATTTGGGGCAAATAACAATCTTCCTGTACTTTTTCTTTTTCATATTCAAAGTTGGAATAACAGGGCAGTAGTGAGGATTGAATAGATTGACATTTGTAGCACATAGAACCATGCTTTGCATATGATCAGAGTTGGGTAAGTTTTGCTATCATTATTAGAGTCATTTTATTCCTCAGATGTATTATTTCCTGCTCTGAGTTGAAATTTCCCTGTTTTTCTTAGCATTAAAGGATAAATTCCAGGTCTCAGCTACCACTTCTCTTGATGCATTTAGGGAAGAAGGTAAGGAGTACCCCGTCTCATGACAGAGGACATTGGCAGTCACAACCCCTACTTCTAGCATGGAATTGATTTTCTTTAAGATTTCCTTTTCTCTCAGTTGAAAATATCTGGCTTAGGGGTATGGAGGTGTGGGAGAAGGGAGACTTCTGTCAGCCTGCACATGTTATAAAGTCTCCTACTTCCACTGGCTGAGGGCTGTTCTGATGCAGTGGTCTGCCCTGGACATCTGTCTCCTCTGGGCTGTTGTCTCACTTCCGGCTCCACGCCACCACCAGAGTACCTGATCACTTCCTCTTGCTGCTTGGATAGCCACTGTTCTTATACTAGTTTGGGAGCTCTGTCTACCTCCTTTCCCTTATTTGGGGAGTTTCCAGTGTTGGATTACGTGTAGGGAGCCAGAAATCTTTGCTACTTTTCTACCTTGTCATGATCTAAAAGTCATGATTCATGCTTTGGTTTATAAAGGAAGAAACAGAAGCTCAATATGGGAGGGGACCTGATGCTTGTTGCATTTTTGTTATGGTGTATTATGGTTTTGTTATTTTTGTTTTGTGCAAGGTGTAGGTTCTAACATCATGAAGATGCTGATGATGATAACAATATCCCCCTCCCCTATCTGGCATGAAATGTGATATATACTTGATTTCAAATGCTCACAACAATTCCTCCAAGGAAGATAACATTATCTTTTTCCCGCCCAAGAGGCTGCTGAGACTGAGAGGTTAGGTAATGGCTTAAGGATACAGGGCAGAAGCTACATGTGACCCTCTGCTGTGAAAACCAGATTCTGTCTTTCTCCCTCTCTGTTTGGAGTGTTTTGGGTGTGAAATGCCATGCCCAATGCACAGCATGCACAGGTGACAAGTGACAACCCTGCACCAGATCCCAGGATGATGACTCCTGACCCTCTGTGCTCTCTGCCACACACTCCACCCTTGTTGCCTTCCTTTTCTCTGCCCATGAATGTGGGCCAGGTTTTGGAATATGGTCTACAGGCTTCTGAGTGGCAAATCACCACCAGAAAACAAGGAAGAGGAAACCAAAGGTGAAGAGGAGAGTTAAACACTGTAAGTATCACTCTACTTCATTATGAAAGATCTGTGAAGCTCACCAGAAAAATCAACCTGCAAATCATGTTATGGTTAATAAAACAGTCATTTTAGTCCCTGCTCCCCCACCAACAGTGTCCTGAGGTACTCCTGGTGGCCTTTTTGTGTTTTATTTTAGGGCTCAGTACAAAAGGTTGTCACCTTAATGTAATTAACGTTTTATCATTAAGATACTAAAAAATTGAACTGTGTTGGACACAGGTCACCATAATGAGAATTTAATGGCGACGTATCACAATGCAAGCTAGGTTTTGAATGCATGCTGAAGGTATCACATTGCTACTGACCTATGCAAATTTCCATCTCAGTGGCCCCATTCTTCCCCACTGTGGCATCTGGGGACCCCCTCCCTGCTTTCCTCTCATCTCCTTAAACAATGATTCCCTCATTTTCATATTAATTGCATCACTTAACTGAGATAATGCTCCCTCTGAAATGAGCAAAGGGATGAATCACCGAAACGGGCCATTATTCTTTTTGCTTAACCAATTTCACAGGCCCCGCACAAAGCACTGCCTTCATTTGGCTTCCTATAATTGCTTATCATTAGGCCCAGCCGCCCCATGAAGTATCTTTTTATTTATTTAAGTCTCATCTCTGATGGATGGAAGATGAGTCACTTGCATATCTGAGGAGACCAGACTGTTCCAGGCAAGGGGTGGGTGGAATACACAGGGGAACTCGGAAGGCAGAAATCAAGGAGAAGCCGCTGAGGTGGATGGCCCCGCCCCTTCTTCTTTCCTACGCAGACTCTGGCAGAGGACAGTCTCAGCCAGCAGGTGACTTAGGGGCATGCAAGAGCAGCCCATCAGCTCCCCACAACTGAGAGGAGGGAGGGCTTTACCCACGTGATGATGGCAGATCAGTGCCCACAGCAGGGTGTATGAGGCTGCCCGGGTGCCCGATTTATAAGGGAACGCTGTGCCCACGTTTGTGACTGGGCAGGTGAGAGCATGCAACCTGGCCTTGACCTTCATATTCTGGACCCACCACTAGCCTGACATTGCAAAAGGAGCATTGTGGAAGATTGCTATTTATTCTCTCTCTCTGTCTCTCCGCTTTAGGCAGCATAGAAGGGTGAATGAGAGGGAGGGAAGGAAAGGACATTTTCCAAGGGGAATTAGGCCGTTATCAGCCAGAGACACACTCAGAAAGGCCTCGGGGAGAGAATGGCTCCCTTGCCACGAGAAGGAAAAACTATTAGCCTGTCAGGAGAGCTGGGCTGCGGCATTCCCCGGAGGTTTACTGGGAGCACACCGTGTACTGGGAACACACCGTGCACCTCGTTTCTGTGGACAGGAGGGCCTGTCTCAGAGCTAGAGTTTGCCATCAGTGGCCTTGCTCTCCACTCTGTCGTATTGTTTCTCAGGTATCGCTGTTGTGACTCACGTCTCCTGCCTGTTTGGTGGCTGTTGTAGTTTCACCTGTAGGTCTCAGACACCTTTGTGCTCAGCCCTCACCAGGCTCCTCAGCTTGCTCCACATCCCCTCACATTAACCATTGAGAGTCTGGCAGGGAACAAATAACTTCTCTGACTAGTTTCCTGACTAGTTCCTTTTGTTTCTTTGTTTGTGATGTCCCTGGGATGACTGACAGGGACTGAAATCGGCCCCTACTGTCACCCTCCTTAACACGGAAGGGAGCTGACTGTGGGAGTACACCTGGGCAGGTCCTCGTTCAGTCAGAGTTAGCATGGGACCATCATTCTCAGGATGCGGTCCTTGACCCAGAAGCATGGCATCTCCTGGGAACCTGTTAGAAATGGCGATTCTGAGGCCCACCCCAGATCACGGAGTCGGAAAACCTGAGCCCTACAGATCCTGGTTTTTCAAGCCCTCCTCTCACCCCTGTGTTCTCTAGATGGAGGCCACCATGGTTTGGTGTGCCTGTTTTATGTTTTCATGGTGCTCCCACCTGCAGTGCCTCATGGGAGTCTCACCACGATTCTGCAGGACTGGCTGGAAGAGGCAAAGCTGGTGGTGGAATTACGACCATACTGCTGATGAGAATGTGAAAGTAATAAAGGTTATATGACTTGTTCAGGGTCCCCCAACCTGCTGGAGCTCAAAATTGTCCTTCCACTGCCAGGCTGCTCTAACTCTAAAATGGGTGTCCAAGGAGGGAAAACCTACCATGTTTCAATGCTGGAACATGAAAAGAGGGGTTTTCCATACCTCTCCAGGTATGGTTATAGGTACATTAGAAATTCACATTATTGCCTTAGGAAGGAGGAAGACCCAAGGGTAAGATTCAGTGTCACCATTAGCCAGTAGGAGTGCTGGCTTAAAGTGCAAAGGTAGAAAGATGTGGAGGTCAATTCTGCCTGTACTGTCTCTTACCAGTTGTGGGAGCTTGGCCAAGGGGACAGTCTCTCAGAGCCCTGACTTTCTGATTCTAAAACAGAGTTAATAATAGAAGCATTCACCTTCGAGGTTGTTTTGAGCACCAAAGAACTTAATGCATGAATTCATTAACACATGCTTGAATTATAGCCAGAAGTTAATAAATGGTTATACTATTATTATAAGAATTAAAATAAGAGGGGGGTAAAGACTGACATATATCCCAAATGTTCACTGTTCAAGATGATGAGATCAGCAGACATTTACTGACCTCTTTCTACACGCCTGTGTGTTTTACATCTTGAGGTCCTCTCACAGATATGGGACGGGGTGATGGGTGATTATTGTTGGAAAAGCTGAGAGATATGGGACCAGGTCAGGAGCATTTTCTGGGGTGTCTGCAGGCAGCAGAGCTGAGGGAGACCGAACTGTGCTTTGGAAGAGGCATTAGGCCTGGAGTTAGGAACAAAGAACCCAGCAGGATAAGATTACAGGTTGGATGAGTGCTGATGAATGAATCAGGCAGGTGTAGACAGAGTTTGCAGGGGAGTTTCCTGTAAGTCCTTTGGAGCCAACCAATGAGTTATGGATGGTAATGGAGGTCCATTTTTATGTGGGGCAGTCGTTCTGGCTTGGAGATTTATGGTTTAAAGGGCTCACGAGGGCTTTCTGCTGTGCTAGATGCTACAACAGGCTAAATCTTATTTTTGAAAGGATATTGAGAATTACTATACCAGAGCCCTCTCCCTGTCTTCTGCAACCACAGGGCAAAGGAACATGAGGAACAATTGTGGTGCCCCTTCCCCCTTCCCAGGAGGGAAGGCATGGCTTTGCTGGGATGGTGGTTCCTTCCTTGGGCTATGCTCGGGGAGCCCACTCCACAATCAGGTCACACATGTTTCTGTTTGTCTCCCAGTTCTGCCTCTGACTCTATGGACAAGATGAGCCCTGGGCCTTATTCATGCAGCTGGCTGGGAGAAGCCATTCATTTTCTGTTCTCCAGGGTCATTCCTCGCTCTGCTCCCCACCCCACCAGTCTCCCTTAAGATATGTTTTCTGGGGTGAGGGGGTGGCTTTAGGACTGGCTACATCCTCTAGTTTTATCAGAACTCTGATAAATTAACAGCATGGCTATTAATTTCTGCATTTATATTTAATTGCTACAAATGTAATCAAATAGGTTCAGAACAAGTCTCCCCAGAACGTGCCACTTTGGCATGAAGACCATTTTGAGATGAAGGCAATCAAGACCCAAAAGACTGCCCTGGCTGGTGTAGCTCAGTGGATTGAGCGCGGGCTGTGAACCAAAGCATCACAGGTTCGATTCCCAGTCAGGGCACATGTCTGGGTTGCAGGCCACAGCCCCCAGCAACCGCACATTGATGTTTCTTTCTCTCTCTCTTTCTCCGTCTCTTCCTTCTCTAAAAATAAATTTAAAAAAATCTAAAAAGAGAAAAATAGGCAAAAAAATCTTTATATATTTAAAAAAAAGACGCAAAAGACTTACTTCCCCCTTAACCCTCTAAAAGAATTTGGATAAAGGACCTGGTTCAAGAGGAGAGCTATCACCAAAAGTAACTACAGAGAATGTGGGCCAGGATGTCTCCCTCCCCTTTGAAGCCCCAGAGCCCTAACCCCTTCTCCTTTGCTCAGGGTGGCATATAATTTTCAATTGCCTGGCTGCCTGTGAGTCTCATATTTTTGTGAGCTCCCAACATGTGTAACTAAACTTGTTTCTCTTCTGTTAATCTATGTTATGTTCAATTATTTATTAGAGCAGCCAAAGAACCTAGAAGGATAGAGGATAAATAATTTTCCCAACATAATTAATAAATGCATTAATATAAATGTAATTAATTTGTATAAATTAATTAATGCATTTTACCAACTGAATATTTATATTACTCCAAATTCATATGTTGAAGGCCTAATCCATAATGTGACAATATTTGGAGGTGGGGCCTTTGGAAGATAATTAAGTTTAGATGACGTGTGAGAGTGAGCCCCCAGGATGAGAAGAGTAACCTTGTATGCACAGAAATAGACCAGAGTTTGCTCTCTTTCTCTGACAACTCAGGATACAGCAAGTATGTGGCTGTTCTTGTGCAAGGAATTGAGCATACACTAGGACCAGCACCTTTATCTTGGACTTCCAGCTTCTATCACTATGTTTAAACCACCCAGTTTATGATATTTTACTATAGCATCATGAGCTGACCAGTTAATACATGAATCAATGGTTTGCCTCTTGTTTGATAACCAACCCTTTTAGTTGTATCTTATTGTCAGGACTACAGATGACACCCCTTAATCCCCTAACAGGACTGTCTATTCGAGCTTCTTCTGGCCATAAGGAGTCATTGCTACCACACATAATATTTTCAACAAACACTTCTTTAGTTCTGCTTTCATGGCATTAATAACAAGAAACTTACTACTGTTCATAGCAATCTCCTTCATTCAGACTGTGAAACATTCTTGGGGAAGAAGACAAATCATTGAATCCTCAGTCTAAAATTGTGTGTCATTTAGCAGAGACCCAATGAATCTTTGTTGAATTAGTGATAGGTGGAGGCAAAGCACATTTACTCAATGCTAGAACTAAATAGTTTATTATGACTCATTTACAATGATGTAGAAATGAAGGGATAAATATTTCAAATAACTTTTCCAAGTTCAGTAAGTAAAAGATCTAGGAGTAGCATCTCACTCCTTTGATACGTTGATTTTCCACTGTGGCATTGGTTAGTGTGAAAACTTTTTTCCCTGTAGAATTTAAAATCTATAATAGGCAACAAAAGGAAAGCAGATGAAATCAAGTATAGAAGAATGAAGTGTCCATTGTCTGTTCCTGAGCTGGAGGGGCAAGGATTTCAGAAATCAAATAATTGATGTGGGGTGGAGTCTTTAGCCTAAGTTTTCATCGTGGTGTAGGTAGAATGAACTTAGCCTGGAAGGAGGAGCAAGGCTTAGACTAGACGGGGAGACACTCAGAGATGAGTGAATGTCAGGCATTAGCAAAGAGTACATTGAGATTTGTGAGTGTGAGGCGCAGTAGGGAGTGGACAGAGAGTGGTGGGAAGTAAGCTTGAGGACAAAGTAGGGTCAGATCATGGAGAGGAGTCTTCAGAGCCAAGATAAAAGACAATAAGCCATTACAAGTGCTTGAGTTTAAGCAAAATAGAATAGCATACTGCTTTATAAAGAATAAGTTGAAAGTGATATTTGAGATGGATTCAAATAAGAGAAGTTAGAAACCTTTATTGTACCTACAGACAGTTCAGTTCTCCTCTTCTTCTCCTCCTCCTCCTTCCCATTATTTTATTTCAGTGGTGTTTCTCTCCAGTAGTGTCCTAAAGGGCAAGAATGCTAAAGGAAAGGACCTCCCTGGTGCTCCTGAATCATAGCACATTACCTCTTTGGGTCTCAGTTCACTTCTCTGTACATGAGAATTACCCTAGGCCATAAACTGCCTCTTACTACAGGTTGTGACTCATTTGTGTCTTGCGTCAGATCATGCCAAAACTGAAATAATTGGTATTAGGAACCACTGATTTTTCTTGATGTAGAATTATCACGATAAAGCTAAAGTTTAAGAGAAATTATAGAGCAGTAGCACAGAGATATTTTTGTGAACGTATCGTTAAAACGAACAAGTTGACTTTAAAGTTGATGTATGTTACAAAAATTAAACTGGGAGACAGCTGAGCTTACAATAATGATCCTGAAGGAAAATCTTTCTTTACATTTTCAGAGTATAGGACCATGTGTGTTAATGTGTGTGGGCTAAGTTGCCACAAGTAAGAAACTAAAAATGTAGTAGCTAAAACATGATAAAGGCTTGTTTTCTTCTCACCTAAGAGAGAAGCAGCAATAAATGTTCCAGGTCAGCAGATGTGATTGGTGGTAGGAAGACAATTGCTACTTCATGCAGTCATTCTAGGACATGGGCCAGGAGTGGCTCTGCCATCTCCAATACCTGCCTCTTAAGGCTATCCAAATATCATTGTTGATCTTCAGCCACAGAAAGGAGAGGAACATGGATGGGTCAGGAGACTTTTATGGCCCAGGTCTTGACATGGTACACACCACTTTCACTCACATCCATTGGCTGACACGGAACTGCGAGGAAGGCTGCGCCTAGCGAACCCGGCATCTAGGAAGAAAGGGAGACTAGATCTTGGGGACAGCCGGAATTCTTCTCATAGCAAATCTAAACCTCACTCTGATCTTTACGTTACTGATGAAGACAATGAAATTGTGGCTAAGTGAATTCCTTGGGAAAACCTTGGCTATCCATGCATGAATCAAGGCAAAACTTAAGGTTACTCCATCATGTCTGTATTTATACTCTAGCCAAAAAAGGAATTATTTATAAAATCAATAATTTAGAGGACATCTGCAATGTGCCTAGCTCTGTATCTGTGTTATATGTTTGGAACCTAGTGGTGGTCATATCCTATTGGCCTTCTGACTGGAGAGGTTCATTCCTGCACATGTTGAATAAAAACGAAGCTCTGTCTGCCTTTGAGCATTACACAATACTTGAAACCCATAGTTACTCCCTTAATTTCCAACATGGGTTAAACTTTCTAGATAACATATGTCAAATATTAAGTAGCTCTCTATGTGTTCATGAGGCTATAAATTTCTCAAGGGGATAGGAAGTAAAATTTCTTGCTGGTTTATAAAATTCTTGTAGCATCTATCATACAGTTTTATAATCAGACAAGAAGTTCTACTCTAAGTTCCTTACCTTTAGTTAATTCATTTAACCTCTCACGTTGTACTTACCGCCTTGAAAAGAAACAATGCACCCAGCCAATTTTGAAACGTGGTTGGGGTAAATAGGAGTGATAATGAATGTGAAAAGGTATGATATTATAACATTTGCTGGAGATATATAGAATCGTTATTATGATAACTCCTTGCTACTCTGATATTTATCAGAGTATTGAATACACATTTGCTATCATGAAACATTCACTATGTTGTTTGTGATATAGGACTTAGTGCCAATTTCCAAAAAAGAGGATTGACATGCAGAGAGGTTAGTGGCTACTTCTCAGTCCACAGCTGGTAAGAATGAGGTAGACATTGTGTGTGATATAAAGGGAAAATGTCTTCGGAAGCCAAAGACTTATATTTTAGGCCCACTTCTGGTAAAGATTAGCTGTGTAAGTTTAGAAAAATCATCTTTCCTTTCTGGATCTATTTCCTAATCAGAGGGAACAATATTTTTTCTCCTTATAATCTCACAAGGTTATTATGAGTATCATAGAAGCAATATATCGAAATTATCTCAGGTTTTTTAAAGTGGCTTTAATAAGAATCAATAATTCTTGGTTCTGCCTCTTCAGTCACTCTGCAGTGGCAGGAGAAACACAAGGTGAGCTGTGTGTTGTTGAACGTTGCTTATCATTTAACTGGTGACTTGAGGGTATGAGACTCAAGCTTTCAAAGACAGGCCATTATGTTACAGAGTATTAACATTGGAGGCCCTCAAAGTTTGGCCTAGTGCAATCTGCCATCAAACACGACACTCTGCTAGATGGTATCTTCCACGTTCTGTTGCATAATTCCAGAAATAGGAGCTAACTTACTCAAAAGAAGAAACATTCCATCTGGGTATTTGTTTTAACTGGCATGTACTGAGGCAGGTACTGTATTAGTGAGTTAACGCAGAGGATTGGATTGTCAGATTAGACTTACAGAAATCAAAGCTCTTACTCAGAAGCAAGATTTACTAATAACTTGAAGGATACAAGCAACCTAGCAGCACAGGTGAAGCAGGGAGAGGCCTGGGACAGTCTGCATAACTCCCCAGGTCTTTCTGTCCAGTGTCAGACACAGAATTTCTGGCCCGGCATAACAGGTGAAGTCTATATGTGAGCTCTGCAGGTTACTGCACACGGAAGAGAGTGTTTAGGTTAAGAAACATTTCCATTTACACCCCAGATAATGATGTGACTGATGTGAGGTGCTCCGTGAAACCATGCCTCATAATTCCACAGATTCTGGGTTTGTTTACCACAGCGATTCTAAACCAGGTACATCATGCTAAGAAAATTCTGTAAATAATTACTGTCTTCTAGGAAAGATCAGACCTTGATTGTCCAGGTGGTCTAGTTATCAGCATGTTTACAGGAGGGTAGATGGATTATTTTTCTTTTTTTTCCCTTTCCCTAGAATGTACTCTGGTAACTAAGAGGGAAATGAAGCAAAGACCAATTACTTTAATTTCTTTCTCTCCAGCTAAGTAAGAGAATGTCATGGTGAACACAATATACAAGGTCTTTGACTTTGATCAATTCATTGACTAAGAGAGAAAGGGAAATAATCAAACAAATTTAATAGGAATAGCTAGTGTACTAGTGCTGATCAAGAACATTTGCACTGATTAGAAGTTATACCCATGAAAAGCAGTCCGATTTCAGATCACAGTTGCAATTTCCAATGACTTTTGACTTGGGATTCATAGTTGAAGCCACAGCTAGAGATGCCATACACATGGCAGGCCAGCCTCAAGTGACAGTTCTAGTTGCCTCTCTTGTACCTCAGCTTCAGCTGCTCCGGAAGGTGCCACCAAGGGTCACGTAAGGGTATTTTATGTTGCAGAGCAGTCTGTATTTTAACATAAAGCATTCCACAAAGAGCCCAAATTAGATGAGAATCCATTTAGATATTTTCAATCGTTACATTAACAGATACACTCACAGAAATTTATTTCAAATGCATGTGTGCAGAAGGCCTATGGTACAAATGTACACAGACTGTTACAGGAGCCCAGCTACAGACACATGGGCTGAGTCCTAAGGCATAAGCAGAACATAGCCAAATCAAGAACAGAGGACAGGGAATTTCGGGCAGAAGCCAGCTACTGAGAAAACACACAACTTGGCGTGTGCCGAGACACAAGTAGTTTGGTCTTCACTGAACGTTAATGCAAAGCAGGAGTGGGAGACGTTGGAGCTGGTGAAGTGAGCAGGAATCAGACACAGACACTCTAGCAGCTATTTTGAAGAGAACTTGGATTGCACCTTGTTGACTTGGCAGAGTAGGGTTGAGATATGATCTTTCCAATGCCAGTCCATGTCAGTGCTAGAAAGTTTTTACTCCTTTTGACATTAAATTGGCCACTGTTAGTTTCTTGTTTTCACTCTGGCCGTTACCCCTACTGAGGAAACACCCACTTTCCCCCTAACCCAACAGCCTTCAGACACTTGAGGACAGATCTCATGTTCTCCCTGAGCTTCTCCTGGGCCATATTTTCATGGCACAAGACCTCCAGACTCCTTGGCGCCCTGACATTCCCCTGAGCCCAGTGTCCCCCATGTGCTAGGATTCAGGGGCTGGTGAGGGATACTGCTTTCAGGGCTAGGGGAGGGGAAGCAATCCAGTCTTGGGCACCAGGACATTGGATGTTTCATCCTAAGTAGGCCTCTGCTAACTTTCAATTTTCTGCGTGTAACTCAGTTTCTTGCTCCTTTGACATCCAATTATGATTTGATTGGAGCTTCACTGATTCCAAGGAAATGTTCCAAATCCTCCATGAAATTTCTACTTATTCTCTGGAGTTTATTTTCCTTTGCTTCTGCTTTGTGTCATGTTTCTGTGAGTCTGTGCCTTGTCTTTGAATGGTGGTGAAAACTGAGTGCCTAGAACAATGTTTGGCACCTGGCAGGTGCTCAGTAAATTCTGTCGGATGAATGGAGAGACCAGCATTCAGGCAAAACACAGCATCTTCTTTGGATGCTCCCTGGCTTCAAGTACTTTTTAAGGTGGATGGTTAAAGAAGACAATTTAGGTGATACAAACAAAGTTTATTCAACCCTTCATGAAGCTCATAGTCTCTTTTGAGAAAGCTTCAAAATGGGGAAGCAAGCAGGAAGCTTTATAGAGTAAAGAGTAAAGAACAGAGGAGAAACAAATACAAACATATCTGAGGCTGGGGCCACTTAGCCAACCTTGTTTGGGGGAGAAGGCTCAGAGTTGGTTTGGCTTTGGGCAGACTGGCTATATTGTGTTTCTGGTCAAGCACAGATTTACATGGACACAAAGTCATCTAAGTTTCAGTTTATTGATGTGGCACCCTGGGCAGGAGCAGCTCCATTTGGAAACTAGAAATTTATTTTGACAAGAGTAAGGCTGCAATTTTCTGCCCTTTGTTCCTTTTCTCTAAGTGTGTTCTTGAAACAGAGCTCAGAGCATGGGTCCTTTGGTAATAGGGGAACACCCCAACAATCCTTCTTCAGGTAGGATTGGGGGGCATAAAGAGGACTGGAGGGGTGCCCACAGAGTAGAAAGTACAGCATTTAAGACATGTCACATAACAAAGACAAGTTGACAGCCCATGCCTTCCTGAAACGAAGATCTCGGAAGCTGCAGAACTGTGTATGTGACCTTGAGAATGTGCAGTGACTCGTGACATAGCTGAGGGTGCGGAGAGGCTCATACAGGGCCTGTGTGAGCTGAGGGTTGAGGTGCAGATGTCCGCCCCAGATGCCTGTGCACCACTGGGAACTTTTGCCCTGACTAAAGATGGCAGGCAAGAGAGGGACGAAGACACTGAGGTGCTGACAAAAATGGAGGACACTAATGCACCATAGGAGGAACCGGATGTGAGGTCACAAGAAGTTCTGAGCTGAGCATTTAATATTGGAGGGGGAGGTCTGAAGGGCAGGCTGCCACCAAGTCAGCAGGCCTGCCTGGAAGTCTGCCTGCAGAAGACAGCATCAGAGCTGACAAAGCTGTGGGGACCAGCCTGGCCACCCAGACTCATGAGAGATGCTTGAAGTTGAACTGTGACTGAGAAAGCTGAGCTGCAGACTTCTACTTTTCTGAAAGAAGGTACCTCTGAGTGCCATATTCTGAAATTGGCCTAGTTAGGCAGAGGGAGGCAGGACTATTTGTTTTGGGGTGTTTTAAAGGGAGTGGGACTTAATGGCAGAAATCTGCCATTATTCTAAATCTGAATACCCTTAAATAAACAACCCCTTTCTTTTTTCACCAGACTCGTGCCTTGGGAGTCATGCTTCTCGATGGTGGGCAACGGAACACAGCTGTTTCAAAATACCATTGGCTGGCTCTATCACATGCTGAAGTCCTCTCTCTCCTTCGTCCCCTTGGAGCCACAAATTCTTTTTTTTCGATTAAGAATAATGGTGTACTGGTGAGTATTTAACAACTGGCTCTCCCCAAATTCCTACCATGGATGATTTCAAAGGACCAAGGGGAGGTCACTGATTTAAGGAGAGATGTGTTGATCAGCTCTATAAAATTTTTTTCTTACCTTTATGTTTTACAGTTGTTCCATTATTTCCCTCTTTGCCCCCACCTACCAAGCCCACTCCCACTTCCACAGTCAGCCCCCATCTCGTTGTCCATGTCTATAGGTCCTTCATACATGTTCCTTGGCTAATCCTTTCACATTCTTTCAATCAGTCGCCCTTCCCTCCTCCCCTCTTAGACTGTCAGTCTGTCAATTCCATGTTTCTATTTCTCAGGTTCTATTTTGCTGGTTCCACTTATAGGTGAGGTCATATGGTATTTGTCTTTCACCAACTGGCTTATTTCACTTAGCATAATACTCTTCAGTTCCATCCATGCTGTCACATAAAGTAGGAATTCTTTCTTTTTTTCTTTTCTTTCCTCCTCTCTCTCTCTCTCTCTCCTTTCTTTCTGCTGCATAGTATTCCATTGTATAAATGTACCGCAGTTTTTTGATTCACTCATTTACTGGTGGGCACTTAGGCTGTTTCCTGCACTTGGCTATTGTAAATAATGCTGCTATGAACATTGGGGTGCATAGGTTCTTTTGAATTGGAGTTTCAGGCTTCTCAAGGTATAATCCCAGCTGTGGAATCACTGGATCAAAAGGCAGTTCCATTTTTAGTTTTCTGAGGAAATTCCATACTGATTTCCACAGTGACTGCAGCAGTCTGCATTCCCACCAACAGTGCACTAGCTCTTGAGCATTGGTTGAACCTGGTTGAGCATTGGTTGAACCAGAGGGTCACTTATAGAGAGTTTGCAAAACATAGGAGCCACATCCTTAGAGGACTATTGCTATCACAGTTACTTTTTCTCATATTACATTAAAAAAAACCTGTTTCACAAAAAATTAGATTTTCAAAACTAGACTTTCTAGACTTGCAAACTAGCACTCAATCTCTTAAACCAGAGGGACTAAATTAACAGAGGTGCTGCTCCCACAGAAGGCACTTGGAAACTCGTGGACTGCTTTGGGTGGTGGTGATAACTGAGACGAGAAAGGCAAACTCAGTGAGCAAAGATCAGGCATGCCGGATATTCTGCCATGTGAAAGACAGTCCTGCACAACAAAGGTTGTCCTGCCCCTGGAGTCTACAGCAGAATCTTTGGAAATCCTGCTCCACACCAGGCCTCCCACAGGTTGGCTTTCTGCCAGACCATAGTCCTTTATGTTCTGCTAAACTTTTGTGAGAGATATAATCATACCCTGATGCTTACCGAAAGGGAAGTCCCGTGTTCAATGACAGATGCTTATTTTATTCCTAAAGGACTGAAATGAAATGCACTGAAATGAAACTTTTTTCTCTATTAACCTTTCGCAGCATTTATAATGACCATGTTAAATCAAACCTCATTACAACGTAATGGGGCCTGACTAAAATACTTCAGGTATGATGCTGAGTAATTTCATAAATTATTAAATGGTAATTGAAAGTAATATAGTAGAATACATTGCACTTCTGAGGGGGGAAATACAGAAGACTTTGGAGGGAAATAAAATTGGTTAAAATACAGCATATAGGAAAGTCTTCAAAGCAGAGCAGAGAAGGGTAGTAGAAGAACTGAACTTTTAACCATCCTTTAACTTTTGGCATTGGGTTAAAACATGTAATTTTGATACCAGGATTATGGCTCCTTCTTGAGACATTGCAAGACTTCTAGACTCCTGTCTCACTTTCTGTGCTCAGACATTCTTTAGGGCAAAAGGATCACATTCAAATTACTTTTTATACTAAATGTCTCTCACTACTACTGCTGAGTTTTGCAGTAAGAGAGAGGGTTTGGGCCCAAATCGAAACACAACAAAGAAAAATGGGGATTTGTAGCCAGGGAGCAGAGTGGTATTGGTGGAGTTGGTTGATAAAAATTACTAAAATGATAGGGTAATTCTTTGCCAAACTGACCTAATAGGAATCTTGGTGAAGGCGTACAGGGTGATTGAATATTACCCGGGCGGTGGTGGGAGTTGAGAAATTTGTTCAAACATGGAGGGTGATCGGATGTTGAAAATGGGGGATTCTGGCTAACCTGACTTAGGGGAATTCTTGTTAAACCTAGACTCTGCGGACAGCAGTGTGGTGATTGCTGTGGGAAGGAGGGTATAAGGAGACTAAATGGTAATGGGAAAAAATACAATAAAGATTAAGTGAAAAAAACCAAACTCAACACCTAACAAACAAATGATCCAATTAAAAAGGGGCAGAGGGCCTGAGCAGACACCTCTTCAAAGAAAATATACAAATGGTCACAAAATGTATGAAAGATGTTCAACCTCACTAGCTATTAGGGACATGGACATTGAAACTACAGTGAGGCACCACCTCACACCTGTTGAAACGGCTGTTGTCAACAAGACTGGTGCTAACATGTGTTGGAGGAGAAGGAACTCATGCGCGGCTGGTTGGAATGCAAACTGGATCCACCGCTACGAAAAACAGTGTGGCGGTTGCTCAAAATACTAAAAATAGAGTTACTATATGATCCGGCAATTTCTCTTCTAGGACTCTACTGAAAAAAAAAAAAAAAAAACAACTTGAAAACATTCATTCACAGAGATATACGCATCCTATGTTTACACAGCACTATTCGCAGTGGCCGAGACATGGAGACAGCCCATGTGTCTTCCCGTAGAGGACTGGATAAAGAAGATATGGTACATATGTACCATGGAATACGAGAAAAGATAAAACACTGCTATTTGCAATGACATGGATGGAGCTTGAGAATATTATGCTAAGTGAAATAATTCAGTCAGAGAAAGCCAAGAACCATATGATTTCACTCATATGTGGTATATAAAACTGAAAGTCAGAGGCACAGACAGACACCACTATGGTGGTTGGGAAGGGGGTGTGCTGTGGAAGAGGGTAAATGGACCAAAATATGGGGATGGAAGATGATCTCACTATGGGTGATGGGTACACAGTACAATATACAGCTCACACATCACAGTAATATACTCTTAAAACCCACATGATGCTATTAACCAGTGTCACTCCAATAAATTTAGCAAAAATTTAAAAAGAAAAAAAGTGGGCTCTGTAAAGATGAAAATGAAAGCCCAAGGTTTGGGCTAGTTGAGCAGAGGGCTTGTGGAAGCTTGACCAAAGTGTGGCCAAGGAGAGAATCTTGGTCAGGAGACTCTTGTTTCACTCCCTGCCTCAGGGAGAAGCCTTCTAATATTCCACTGTTAACATTATGCTTACTGTAGCTTTTATTACCTTTCTTTTTATAGATATCAACTTACAGATAATAAAACTGTCCATCTTATCCTATGTTTTATTGAATTCATTAATTACAGTTGCTTTGAATTCTGTCTGAAAACCCAATTGTATGATCACCTTTGGGTAACTTTATACTGTTTGGTTTTTTCCTTTTAGTTTTTGGTCATTTGTTATATTGTCCTGGAATGACTTAATTTTTTATTAAATGTCCAACATGGTGTAGGGAAAGTTTCAGAGACTCTGGTTGACACTACTTTCTTGGAGAGACTTACTTTTCTCCTGGCAGTTATGTAAAGTAGGGGACTTGATCTAATTAATCCTGAGCTTCTGGCTTTATTAGGGCTTATCTTTTTATGTGTTCCCTTGCTTCCTTGGCATAGCGCTATAATGTTCTCAACTGAAAGCCTGAGTTTCCTATCATGGCCTTCCCCTATGATCACTCGGGACTCCAATTTATCTTTTCCCACCTCCATATGACTGCCTCAATCTCTGCTCAGGTTTTTAACCTCTTAGCAGCTATTTTCTGCTTGATTTTTCATTATTTAGCATCATGAATACGCAGTTTACAATCAGGGAGTAATTTGGGGAAATTGCCGGAGTAATTTTGGGCTCACTTTTCTGTGGTTCCCTTTTCTCTGGGACATGGGCCCCCCTAGTCTTGGCTGCCTTAATCACACTTAGTTCTAATTTCTGCCTTCCTCTTTCAGTGATACTGCTGCAAACTCTATTTGCTTTCAATCTGTCCTCTGTGCCCCTTGCCGAAGTTTGAAAAGGCCCCTAGGAACGAAGTGGCAATGGAGTAAAGCTCATCTTAGAACTCTTTCTTTGTGCCTGAAATTCTAACCTCAGTTGTTATCTCCCTTGTCTGCTTTCTGACGCCTTCGAAAATTGTCCTTTTAAAATGTATTTAATCTAGCGTTTAGGTTGATCTCCACAGAAGGATTAGTGTGACAAAAAGTACTCCTAATAACTGGGACTATTTTATTCATTTTGAAGGCTTTGCACAATTTCAAGTTTCCAATATACCATGTATTTATTTAGTATATGTTGGGCTTCTGGTGTCTTTCTCAGTTTTCACTATTATGAACAACACTGCATGAACATTTTTGTAGTGTAATTTCATGCAACTGTACAAGTCACCCTTTAGGATGGATTGCTAGTAGTGCAATGGCTGAAAATGCCCATCTTCTATTGGCCAGAGTCGGTGTCATGGCCTCAGACTAATTGCAGGGTGGGGGAAAAATTTCATAGTTTTTGTATGTTCAGGAAGAGGAAATGGTGTGGCAGACAGAGAATTGTCTTTTCTACTATTTTCTAACTCGTCCGTCTAAGTCTGGACACTTCATCTGTAATTTATGTATTACATTGCCACTTGACTTAATATCCTTAGAGAAAGAGTCGCCAGTAGATCAAAATCGTCTAGGGTCTTCCTTTTGCTCAGAGAGTGAACTCTTGACTTCTTACGAATGTATTAGTGACAGAACCTCAGAGGAGGAGAGTCTTGTTTTGCACTTCTGAATCTAGTAGTCTTTGCACCTTGCCTTGATACCTCCCCGTTCCTTTGTTTTCACTGGCAGAAGAGAGATGATGGAAGATTCAGAGGGGGCTCTGCTTCACAGTTGGGTAGAGATGATTGCACTCACCGAGCAATCTCTTCCCAAGCATATTGCAGCTGGAAGGGCAGGGGCACGGAGACAGAAACAAACACGCTATGGGATGGACATTGCTCCTACTACCTCCAGCAATGTGACCTTGGGTGAGCTGGTCAATCTGTCTGTGCTCCTGTCGCCCCAGATGCATTAGCGGTTCTGACCATGAGGTGAAGCTGACCTGACGTTGCTCCGTTTCTGTGGCTCACGCCCAGGGTGTCAAGCCTGGAAGCTGAGGGCACCTTTATCTCCAGCTCATTTTTACTTATTTTAAACCACTTATTTTGATTTTTACAGTTTATTTTTTATTGTATTTTTCCCTCCTTACCATTTATCCTTCCTATACCCTCTTCCACCCCCACCCACCTCCCCTCACCCTCACAGTCACCATACTGTTGTCGCTGTCCGTGAGTTCTTTTTCTTTTTTGCTCAAGATCAATTGTCCTAGAAGCAGCAAATACTTCAGGGACATGACTTGAAGTGTTAAGTGCCCCCTCAGCTTCCTTTCCAGCTGTCGTTTACAGCTTCACAGGTGGGTCCCTTGAGAGGTGTTTGTTTTTGATCTGCAGGGAAAGGAGCAGCCCAGGCAGGCACCCTGTAGCCCTGGTGTTTCAGCTTTCCTCTTTAGGAAACGGGAGTCCTCAAGGCTTTCTCTCTGGTTCTGTGAGGACCATTAGGTGGGCCCTTCACAGACAGGGGTTTAGTGAGCGACAGAACCACGACTTGGGCATAATCCCGAGTACCTTCTCCGAAATAACACAACATCAGCCACGATAAAAAATCACTGCTTAGGTTCCTGTTAAAGGTGAGATCATGTGGTATTTATCTTTCACTGCCTGGCTTATTTCGCTTAGCATAATGCTTTCCAGTTGCATCCATGATGTTGCAAAGGGTAGGATAGAATTCCATTGTGTAAATGTACCACAGTTTTTTGATCCATTCATTTACTGATGAGCATCTAGGTTGCTTCCAGCACTTAGGTATTGTAAATTGTGCTGCTATGAATATGGGGGTGCAAAGGTTCTTTTGGATTGGTGTTTTAGGATTCTTAGGATATAGTCCCAGCAGTGGAGTTGCTGGGTCGAAAGGTAGATCCATTTTTAATTTTCAGGAACCTAAACAACAAAACAAAGAAAGAAGCAGGGTATAGTCAAAGACACTGCATTAGAGGACAGGTGGAGAGTGACCAGAGGAGAGAGAAGAGGGATTTTGGGGGAGAGGGGGAGGGGTTTATAGGATCAAAATTAAAGGACACATGGATAAAAGCTAGGGGGAGGGTGGTAATGGGAAGGAGGTAGGGAGGGGGGCTGGGAGGGCTTGATTGGGAGTAAAGGGGAGAAAACTGTACTTGAACATTCATTTAAATAAAAAAAAAGATTGTTAAAAAAATAGGTGAAGGAACTAACTACAAATTGATAGTAACAAAATAGTCTCAGGTATGTAAAGTACAGCATAGGAAATAAAGCCAATGATATTGTAATAACTAAAAAAAAAAAAAAAAAATCACTGCTGTTGCCAGACCCTTCTTGATTTGAAAGTTGTTATTAAGAAGCAAATTGCCCAGTTAGGATTCCACTTTTGTCATTTACTAGCTCTGTGACCTGAAGGCAGTTGCTTAAAACCATTCATTTCTCAGTCTCTCTGTATATAAGGTGAGAAGAACATTAGTCCTATACCCACAACTTCCTGTGGGATCAGATGAGGGAATTTATGGAAAGCAGTTCGAATAGTGCCTGGCACATAGCAGCCCTATGTGACTGTTGATAGCCTTGTTACAATTAATTATTACTTATTCCATCATTTAATTTATATAATGCCCTTCTAAAGTGGATATTTTAACTTAATACCCTTTTACAGATGAGGAAAGTGAGACAGAATGGTTGCCTAACTTGTCTGAGCTAACTACATTTAATTAGTTATAGAATTAAAATTTAAATCCAGGCAGTCTGGATAAGTAAGACCAAATAATGAGGGAAATATGGCATCCTGCCCAGAGCAGAGTTATAGGTATATAAATGTGTAAATATATAGATGTACATAAATATATACATCACAACATATAGCAGTTGGGCACCTCCGTGTCATGTGATTGTGGTTTCTGCTTCTATCTTCAACTTTACCAAAGTGTAGGGGACTGATAAAAAATGACCCGGAGACAGATAGTTCTGGGTTGAAGTTGAAACTCTAATTCTGCCTCTCAGTGGCTGTGTGATTTTTAGCAAGTTTCTTAAGCTCTGTAAGCCTAGGTTTCTTGATCTGAAAAATCCTGGTAACACTGTTAAATGCTAATGCATATGAATTACTTAGCAAATATCCTGGAAAGTTGTGGCCATTGTGGTAGACTTCAAAATTTCCCCAATTCGTCTTCCTTCCTGTGTTGACACCCTTTTTCCATATGACTTTTCTGTGCCTTAACTCTGCATCTGGATTCAGCCATATGACTTGCTTTGTCCAACAGAATAGGGTGGGTGGAAATGAGAGTTCCAAATTCCTTGTATGTCAATCATCAAAATGAGAACCTGAGCGTGCTGGGGGATAAGAGCCATGTGGAGCCAAGTTGATTCATACAGTTTGATGCAGACCTGGGGTTTGAACCCAAATCAGTTAGCTTAATAATTAGAAATCTCTATTCTCTGATTTCATGGGACCAGCATTGCCACAGTGGAAAGCTGGGGGCAGATTCAAGGCAACAATTTTTTTTCATTAGATTACATTACCAAAAAGACTGCAGAATCAACTTACATTTAATCAAACTGTACACACAACAGTGAGGAATAACAAGAGAGAAAGAAAAAGAAAATTTGTACTTCACGAGAGCAACGTTGATTTTCTAACATGTGCACAGACAATGCAGAGCAGCTCCTCTGTAGTCCTGTCAAAACGTAACTTCCTCTTGTGATGGATGAGCCCAAATTTTAGGCTACAGCTCCTTGACAGGACTGACACGTTGTAAGTTCACCAGTCTGAAAGAAGTTAGGTACAGTTCTGCTTGTTACCAGAGGGCTGGTATCGCGTGATAAAGAATGTGACCGGCCTTTGTCCTAGTTTCTGGGAAGGAGACTGTAAAGTCTTGGGATTTTCTTAGAAATGGGAGTGTCCTCATTTTTGTGAGCCACTCAGTCCCTACCCAAGTTTATATTAATGAGGTGGCTCAGGATGGGGGCTGGTTCTGTTGGAAAGACAAACCATGTGATTAGAAGGTGGGGCTTTGAGCTGGACCCCTCCACTTCTGGAAAAGCTAAAAGGGGGGCAGTGCTGAAGATGGAATTCATATGTGTGCCCAATGATTCAATCAATCATACCTATGCAACAACCCCCCAATAAAACCTCTGAACATTGAAACCTGGTGGAGCGCTCTGGTTGGTGGAAACATCCCTGTGCCTGAGAAGTGACATATCCTGGTTCCTCAGGGAGAAGGCAGGGAAGATGTGCACTGAGCACTCTTCCAGACTTTGCCCTGTGTCTCCTTATGCCCTGTGTACCACTGGGCCTGACTGCTATCTTTTATAGTGAAACTGTAATCATAAGGGTAGCTCATTCCCAAGTTCTGTGAGTTCTAGCAAATTATCAAACCTGAGGGGTATCATGTGAACCCCTGGAATTGTAGCTATTTGGTAAAAAATGCAAGTGGTCTGGGGACCTCTGAATATTTGGGGATGGTGTACAAAGTGAGGGCAGTTTTGTTGGTGATTGTGCCTTTAACCTGTGGAGTCTTATACCCCTCCGGGCGGTTAGCATCAGAGTTGTATAGCAGTATTGCAAGTGGCCTATGGGACCTCACATATTTTTTTAGTTAATATTTTAATTATATAATAATAATACACAGGCACACTCTGTTTTATGGAGCTTAGCTTTATTGTGCTTTGCAGAGCCTTTGTGTTCACCAACATCGAGGCGAGACCCCATGCCAACAAAGGGATTATGACTTGATGAAGGCTCAGATGATGGTTAGCATTTTTACCAATGTACTGTTTTTAAATTGAGGTATGTACACTGGATTTTTAAGACATAAGGCTGCTATACCTTTAATAGATGACATTATAGTGTAAACATAACTTCTATATGCACTAGGAAACCCAAAAAATTATGTGACTCAGTTTATTGAGATATTTGCTTTATTGCAATGGTCAGGAATCGAACCTGAAGTGTCTGTGAGGTATGCCTGTGTGCACCCTGGAATTACATAGATGTGGAGACCTCCTTTGTCTGTCTCTTCCCCAGTCCCATTTTTCATCCCCTGAAAGTGGACCACTTTGCTGTGTGGTTATCTAGTTCCTTTTGTGCATTTACACACGTACATGTCTCTTATAAGCAATACAAAGTGTTATTGTCAGGATTTTATTTGACATGAAAAACATGATATTATGCTTCTAGCTGAAGTTTCTTTTTCAGTCAACAATCCTTTTTTTTTTGAGGGTCTAATATTTATTTATTTTTTTATCAAAACAAAGCAGACAAAATACTTCTGCCTTTCTATTCCCCTGTTGATGGACATGTAGGTTGCTTCCTAACGTTGGCTGTTGTTTCAGATGATGATGCAGTGAGAATCCTCGTGCATGTCTCCCTGGACCCATGCGAGACCGTTTCTCTAGGGAGGGTGTCCTTGGAGAGGACTGCAAGGTGCCTTTGGAAATTCTGGTGTCCCTTCAATGATGTGATTTGGACCTTTTTAAAATAGTTTATTTAGTGATGGTTTGCTGACTTGGAAGCAATGTCCAAAAGCTATAGCAATTATGCACTAGGTGATGATGTGGAAGGATTTGATGGTAGATGGGCTGGCTATTAAATAACCACCAGGGAAACAGAGGTTTTATTTTTGGTGGAGAAAAACATTCCAATTTTTGCTTATCCTAAGTTGTAAGGTAATTCAGAAATTAAATGTTTGGGGGAGGTAGAATGAATAGTTAATGCAGTTTTGCAACTTACAGTCAAATTTGCATGTTTTATGTATGAGTATGTGTATGTGCCTGCCTGTATACACACATGTGTGTGTCTGCATGGTGTGCACTTACACACATAAGGCAAAGATTCCAATTGAAAGATGATTTGAGGTGGTTTTGAATTTCTTCCCCAACTCTGGCAAGCACTAATCACAAAATAAAGTGTATCAGTTGGCCCAGGCTGCTATATATAAGATACCACAGACTGCTGGTTTCAATGGCAGATGCGTGTGTCTACCAGTTTTGGAGGCTGGGCAGTCCAAGTTCAAGTTGTTGGCTGATTCAGCTGCTGGTGAGAGCTGTCTTCCTGGCTTTCAGACAGCCACCTCCTTGCTGTGTCCCCACATGGTGCAGAGACAGCTCTGATAGACACTCCTTATAAAATGGTGCTTACAATTTTTCTCCTCTCATAAAGGTGCTAATCCCATCATAAGGTCTTCATCCTCGTGACTGCATCTAAACCGAATTACCTCCCAAAGACTCTGTCTCCAAATACCATTACACTGGGCTGGGGAGCTGGCTGGTATTTCAGAATATGAATTTTGGGGAGCCACGAACATTCAGTTCATAAAAAGTGGTCACCTCATCCCCTCCCTAACCCTGGGAAGAAAGACCCCAGTACCTCTTTCAATAGCATGTGCACATGGATTTTCTTGTCATAGACTTGAACATAATGATGATTTCTTGCCACAGTTATTTCTTTATCCATTCTTCTCTTCCACCCGTGATAGTTATGGAGCAGGATTCTACAACCACCTTGGAATTTCCTTTTTAAGATGGCAAAATTATTTCATCAGCCAGATGGTAAAAAAAATTCTGATTGGATGCCAGGACATTGGCACTTTTATTTCAAAACCAGTTACAAGTAAGAAACAGCCTAGTACAGCAGGGCAAATCGGCTTACCTGATCCTTAGGCTCATCCCAGACCAACGGGGACCAGGGACCGTCCTCAGGTGGGGACGCCCAGAACAATCCCGAGCCCTTATTCTTTGTCTTACAAAGTGATGCTGTTTCTTACCTTCAGATAATCCTCTCTGCAGGCAGTTTTAAACCTTGTACATATGAAAAAAACAAAAATGAAGGTCAGATTAAGTGGGAGGCTTAGCAGGGAAGATGCTTTATGTGGTTAGCAAAGTCTTCCTTGCATGAAGGAGAGGAGTAGGGGTCTGGGTGCCATATATTCCCCTCCCCCCAGTTATTCCCTTTCTCCTCCTCTTGATTCGCTGGCCACACGGTCTCTCTTCCATTAGCACATCTCTCCCAGTTTCTCCCATCTCTCCTTCTTTCTTCTTGAGCCAGTTTTACAGTATCATTACCCAGGAATTATGGTGACATCAATGACAATCAATTATACTAATAGCTAACATTTGCCCAGGGTCTCCGAGGTACAGGACCTTCGTGCTTACATTTAATTTTCTCACTGATGGGGAAGAGATTGGCCCTGATGTTATTTCCGTTCTATAAACGAGAAAACCAAGGCTCAGAAAAACGAAGTTCCCCCAAATCTCCAGCAGCAGTCTGACTTATTCTTTTAATTACCACCCTGTTCTCTATGAACTTGGTTTTTCACTTTACATTCAATACTATTTAATGCTCATAACAGTTCTTTAAAATTGGAATGATAAAGCTCATTTTTAAGATGAAACCACCAGCCTCAGCAAAGCTAGTTTGCCCAAAATCATCAGCAAGAAAGTGGAGGAGGAATTAACTGAAATCTCTCCTTTTCATCAAGCTGCCTTAATTTTATTCCTTCTCGTTGCCTTGGATTGAATGGATGTCTCTAGGTCTTCTGCCCCAAGCCAGAAAATCCACTGTGGAATGCAGAATGTGTCTGTTTCATTGACTTTCTCTTGCTCTTTTCTTACTTTTGTGACCTTGCAAGGCTGTACTATCTCTCTTTTATAGGATGTGGTTCGACATTGCCCTCTGGTCTCCCCGCCCCTTGCTTCTGCCTTTAAGCTACAGCCAGACCAACCTACATTTTAAAGTTGTCTCCAGTTATGTTCAAATCTCCAGAGTCCTTGCAGCCTTAAGCAGCACTGGATCTCATTTTAAAATGATTTATCGTTGCAATCTGTGTTAATATCATTATAAATCATCAACTTACATAGACTGAAGATCTGATTAATTCAAATATATTCATTTATTTTAGATTAATATGCACCCCCTGACTAACCTCTGTATTCATTTACACACAAGATTAAAAACAGATTATTGCATCCAAACAACTACCTACGGCCGCAGCTTCCATAGAATCGCCCATTTCCAGTTGCGGCGGGGGAGTCAGAGGACTGGTCTTGTGGTCCCGAAGGACTCAGGGAACAAGTGTTGCATTGGCATGTCATCGCAGCAATGCGCATTCAGCTTCTGACTCTGACACTGTCACCGTCGCCTATGCTGCCTTCGGGCACATGGGCACTTGGTCAGCCTTGGTTTTCCAACCTGCGGAGGCACACTCCATACTCATCAAGTGCTTGCTACACGCGCAACCGTGGACAAGGTACTTTATGCAGGCTAACTTGTTCGATCTTTACGACAACCCTGCGAGGTATGTATTAACGTCATTCCATTTCACAGAAGGGAGGGTTGAGGCTGGAGCTGAGGCTGAGAGACATTTAGTAGCTTTCTCAGGGTCAAGCTGGTAGGTGTCACAGACAGGATCTGAATCCAAAAAGTCTGGCTCATGAGTCCATGCTCTTGGCTACACTGCTTTGTAGCTTCAGGATCAAGCGGAATCATGCAATAATTGAAAGAATCTTTAGAGATTTCTGGAAAACATTTGAATGTTAATTACTGATATAGCTACTCCTAGGGCTTAAATCATGTCAAACACTTCCCACAAAATCCCAAGATACCCAGCCTAGATCGAGACAAAAGGCAGTGGCTCCAAGATTGTGAGTTTTAATGAGCAATTGTGTTTCTTCCATAGTGAAATTCTATCTTTAGGGTGAAGATATTTGATGAATGCTGCAGGGTCTTGGGAGTTGTAACATAGGAGTCTGGTTCCCACTTCCATCAGTTTTTGGTGTGGGCTGTGCGCCCAGGACTGCTGGGCGGCTGCAGTTTTCCGCTCTGTAAAGTCACCATCTTGTCTCCTGACTGGCTTCTTTGGTCTGAGCTGTGGGCTTCTGTGATGCGCTGCCCTTCTCCACAGTGGGGTTTCACGGGTGGCCCAGGCCCTCACCAGTCTGGGCCTGAGTTGCTAACCTGAGCTACAGATTTTTTCCCCAAGTGTTCCCCTACCAAAGGACAGTCCAGGAAGCTAGTCACCTGTGTTCAGTTGGTTAAAAGTTTAGCAGTAAAGGCACTGGGTTGACTTGAAACACAACACGTGATTTATGATTTGAGGTAGTAGGGGAATGTTGGCCCTGCAAGAATGCCTTTCATATAGATTTCCAAAAAGGCTTTTCTTACCTAAGACCTTGAATTTTAAATTATAGTCCACTATAGGTCTACTTTTTATAGCCTGAATGTGTCTGTCGGCCACCTATTGGGTGAAAGTCACTTTGCCTGGTGGGAGAGAACGATGTTAACAATAATAAATGTATCATAACCTTGTAGAGCAGATTTCTTTTCTGGTACAGCATTGTATCATTGAAACAGCAGTGAAATGAGAGGCCCAGGTTTAAATCCAGGCTTATGTCTGGATGAAGTGACCTTAAGTAGGTCACTGTCCTTCCTTAGACATTGATTTTCCTCTGATTTTGGACCTGGATTCATTGGTCTGAACTCTAAATTTTTGATACTTTGATACTTTGTTTTATTTAAAGTAGAAGGTTGAGAGGCCCATATTCAGGGCTCAATAGAGAGTTGATGGACTGAACTAAAAATATACTAATGGCTTTAAGCCACAGACTCTGGTGTTGGCTGCTGGGGTTCAAATTCTGGCTGAACCATTTACTGCTTGACCAGGTCCTTGATCTGTTTCCCCATCTATAAAATGGGGATGATAACAGCACCCATTCAACTCACACAGTCAGGCAAGGAGTACATTTTAGTTAACAAGTGCATAGTGCAAGAGCAGTGCCTGGCTCATAGTAGGTGCTTTATTGGCCACTTCACCCAGTTGGCCTATTTCACCCAATAGGTGGCCAGCTGCTTCTGGCTGCTTAAGAAATGTAGAACATACTTATGCACAGAACGTAGAACTCTGATACAATGTATACCTTGTTTTCAGTCGATCCAAACTGTCCACGGAGGACTGAAGTAAAACTCAGCAGAGGTCAGGATCGACTTTGGGGATCAAAAAGGAGGTCTCTGGACCCCAGAAAGGGGTGCAGCTTTGCCTGGGAGATGAGCATGTTTACAGGGCAGAGGAAAAGCTGTCAGGGGAAAATGGCCAAAGGTAATGAAGCTGGAGAGCCAGGTTTCAGGGAAGAGCATTCTCTACGCTACTCATTCTGATGATCCCAGTGGGCAAATTTATTTCTATAAAGTTGATTGTCTTTTGTTCTTAATTTTTTTTTTAAAGATTTTATTTATTTATTTTTAGAGAGGGAAGGGAGAGGGAGGGAGAGAGAGAGAAACATCAATGTGCGGTTGCTGGGGGACATGGCCCGCAACCCAGGCATGTGCCCTGACTGGGAATCGGACCTGCGATGCCTGGTTCGCAGCCCGCGCTCAATCCACTGAGCTACGCCAGCCAGGGCTTTGTTCTTAATTTTTTGAGACTATTGTTTAGAGTAGTTTTAGATTCACAACAAAATTGAAAGAGGAAGGTAGAGATTTCACTCACACCCTGTCACGTGCATAACTTACCCTGTTTCCAACATCAGTCACCAGAGTGGTACTTTTTTCCCCCTGAGGATAAAGCTACATTGTCACATCCTAGTTACCCAAGTCCATGGTTGACCTTAGGGTTCACTCTTGGTGTTACACATTTTATGGGCCTGGGCAAATGTATAGTGACATATTCATTATTATAGTATCACACAGACTCTTTTCACTGCCCTAGAAATTCTCTGTGCTCTTCCCAATTATCTCTTCCTCCACTCCCTGCCCCTCCCCAGTAGCTGCTGATCTTCCTGTCTTCGCAGTTTTGCCTTTTCTGGACTATCCTATAGTTGGAATCAGATCATATGAATTCTTTTCAGTAATAGGCTTTTAGCGGTCACTTAGTAATATACATTTAAGGTTTCTCTTTCCATAGCTTGCTAGCTCATCTCCTTTTATCTTCGAATAATAATCCATTATCCGAAGGTACCACAGTTTATTCATCCATCCACCTGCTGAAGGGCATCTGGGTTACTTCCAGGTTTTACCAGATATGAGCGAAGCTGCTATAACCCCCACATCAGCTTTGTATGAGCAAAGGTTTTCAATGTTTACCAGAGGGTCAACACTAGGGAGCATGACTACTGGGTTCATGGTAAGAGTGTGCTTAGTTCTGAATTTTTTATTGTTACAAACGTTTGAGTTATCTTGTCCAATGGCTTGATTTGCTAGGATTTTGCAAATTTGCAAGGACTTTTTGGTACCTCCAATGGACACTGGCCTTACTTTCTTCCCACCATTTCCTCCCTTGGGGAAAGGTTGCACCATCTCTATCCAGTTAAACCCCCTGTTCTGCGAATCCTATGTTTCAAAAGTGTTTTCATCCATCCGGTCCTCTCAGTCTCTTCATTCAGGTCCAGGTCCCTTTGTCTCTTACTGGGGCTGTGACTACATAATAATCGCCTGCCAGGCTCCCTGCCATTGGGGTCGGTGCCCCTCCCAGCTGGCTTCTGAACTTGTCCTCTCAACACCCCCAGTGTGCAGTGGGAAGGAACATAGAGCTTTTAATCAATCTGGTTTGTCCGGATTAATTTTCAGCTTCATCTATACATTCTGGAGGAAGTTACTTAATTTGTCTTGTTGTTTTCTTATCTGCAGATAACAATAACCATATCTACCTCATGATATTGTTGTGAGGATTAAATGCAATGATCTATGGTAAGTACTTAACATAGTTGCCTGACTCACAGTCATCCCCAAAAATCAGCATTATGACATTTCTTGTAATATGATCACCAGAGCCACCCCCCCCCCACCACCACCACCATCATCATCACTATCGCCACCACCACCATCCTGGAAAGGGAGGCTGGGGTATGGTACATGTGTTAGAGATCACTCATGTCGCAGTTCTGGTTGTCAGCCCATCACCGACACATCAACCCATACCTGGTGAACTACTATGGCCATGAGGTGTTTGAACCTCTAACAAGGAGATTTCAAAGGAAGCAAGGTGGTTGAGGCTGGTGAAGGGAAATGTCACATGTTCATGTATTTTCAAATCTGTGGAAGACGAGTTAGAAATGTTAATAAGTATAATGTGATAACAATAGTGGTGCAACTATTTTTCTTGTTGCTACTGTGCGGACAGGCATGTGAAAAGTGGACAGTCCTCAGCTTCCCTCTGGAACTGAAGAAGCACAGCCCGTGGGAGGGGATGGAACAGGTGCGCTACATTGCAGTTCTGTGTAACCCATTCTTCTCAGCAGCGCCCTCTCCCACACTGCGCCTTTGTTATCCTCTTTTGTGTCTGAAGATGCTGAGGCTTGTAGCATTGACAATGGCAGAGATCAGAACTCTTCTTGGGCATGGTGCTCCTCTGTGGATTTGTGGTCAACACAGGAAGCTCTTTCTACCAACATCACGTGTCCGACAACACAAGGATTGCCTTAGGACGCGGGCAGACCCCCATCCCTGGAGCTGTCCACGCTGCCGCAGATGTGCTGGGAGAACTTTGGCATCTGAGGAAGGCTAGGATGAGACCTTTCAGGTTCCTCTGAGGCCCGAAGTCTAAGCCCCTGTGAAATGCTGTCTCGTGGTTGGTGACTGTGGAGCGTCACAGTCAGTTTTATTCAGAACTGTATTAAAAGAGCTTTCCTTTGCTCATTGGGAGCCCCGTGCCACACCTAGAATAGAACTCCTAGTTTGCCAGGGCATGTTTAAAAATGTGCTTATATAGTTAGTTAGTAACCTTTATCTTATAACCCCCCTCAATGAAATTCCAGAGCCCTAATTGGCTGTGAAACTTCACAGAGTGGCATTTTCCTGAACTAAAGTCAGTCAGCATTTTCTAACTTCCTCTAAATATTCGCTCTCATGAAGCAGTGAATAGATTTCCTCATGCAGAACATTCTTGGCCACCAGTGGAAAATTCTCTAAAAGATGGATTGCTTTTCTGTGGCCTCAGGACGACTGCTGGTCAGAATTTTTGTGCTGCCCCCAAACCCCCAATTAATGCCAAGTCTGAAAGTACTGATTCTAGGGCTAAATGAAGACAGATCCACGAGGAGTCCCGTGTTCCTGTTTCAGCAAGCTCTGACTCCATGCTGCGCATAGGGCTTGGGGCTTTTCAAACATTATAACATATTATCCATAAACAACCTTGCTCAGCGTGCACTTACTTACAGATGCCGTGTTTACAGGTGAAGGGGCCGAGGCCCAAACAGGCTAATCTGAGCTGTGGCTATTAAGGTTTATATTTACATTAATTTTAAAAAAGTAAAAATTTAGTTTCCCAGTGTCTGCAGTCACAGTTCAAGAGCTCATTTACCACCTGTAGGGAGAGGCTACCATAGTGGACAGTGCATATTAGAATGTTCCCATCACCTCGGAAGTACTCCTGGACAGTGCTGGCCAGAAAGGTCATTTAAATAGGAGAGCTGGGATGGAGCAGCCAAAGTCTGATGCTCTTTGGGTAGCACTGAGCTCCAGAGAAAGCAGTGCATCATCCCTGGCAGCTGCTCTCAAACTCCAGGTCAGGGGAATGAGATTAACAGCAGCTTCGAAGGTGGGTGTGTGAGTGTGTGGCAGGGGAGGGGCGGAGCGCTGAAGGTAGGCTTTCTGGGTGTGCCCTGATGTTAACCAGGTGCACACGTTCACCTGGCTCAGACCTGGGCTAACTCCAGGGTCTCTCCCTTCTGAAAGCTACTCTGCTTCTCTGTGGGACTTGAAAACCCAGTGCATTTCAAAATCATTTCAGCCTAATCACTGCAGGTAACTTGCCCATTCACTGATGGGCTTTCTCAAGTGACATCCTTGGTGTTGTGAACTATTCAGTGATCATGTGAAGCCCCAGCAGAGGACATGTCCTGCGGTCAGTTCTCAGAGCCTCTTTCCACCCTGTGCCTCCTCCTGAGTCAGCAGCTTGTGATTCTGCAAGAATCTTCCTCCGTAACACTTCCCAAGTTCAGAGCCATCTCCAAACTGCGTAAGAAAAGCAGAGGGAGTATTTAGTGCAGTTTCTGGAGCCATAAAAGAAAAAAATTAACCAAGCTTATTAGGCTCCCTGTTTCTTTTCTCCCATAAAGGGAGCAATTGGCAATAAATGCCATTCTGCTTTTTAACAGACGAATGACCCAGCTGTGATAAATCCACCAGCGTTTTCTGGGAGAAATATATTTTATTCAGACAGTTTTAGTAG